>VZSF01009416.1:0-46540 GCA_013398295.1 Chionis minor | reverse complement strand
GGAATTCTAGGATCTTGGAAAACTGCTACCTGAAAAAGGCGCCTCTTATTTTAATAACTTGCAGTAAATTAGAACGGTTATTACGAAAGAATGGTTATTTTCTTTTTCAAAGGGAGAAAAACGTTCGCGTAGATGCTGTGTTTTTTCTCAATGGGTTTTTCGCATCAATTAAAAGGAAAAGTGAGTAACTGAAAAGCCAAAAATAAAACCCCAAACGTGTTTAGAATAGAGGTGTTTGACAGAATGTAATTCTCAAGGTTGTTTGGTGTGACCAGCATAAGGTAAACTAAGCACTAGCTTTGGAACTGACTCATCTTTGTGCCCCCCTGCATCCCTGCAGGACTAGAGCCGTAGATATTTTTACCAAATCGGCGCNCCCCCCCATAAAGCTGTCTGCCGTGAGTTTTTGTCAAGAGACAAACTTCTGGTACTTGGTGGCTTTTGGTGTTGTTTGGAGGTTAGGAGGATGGTGGCCCCTAACTCAAGGTCTTACCGAGTTCTGGTATGATGTTGCAGAGGAAGAACGTGCTCCTGACAACAGTCCTTCGTGTGCAAAATAGCTGAGAGACAGTGTGTTCTATGTGCATGTTTCTATGCAAAATTAGATTCTGTGCTAAACCACTTGGATAGTTTGCCATACACTATCTAAGCTGCACAGAAGCAACATTTTTATTGTTAAAGATTCTTTTGTAGCTTACAGCACTGTGCATGTAGCCCATAAAAAAAGGTTTTGAAATGTTTCTTTCGGTTTTTGTCTTTCATCTAGCACAGCAAGTATATTAAAACCACACTAAAACATGCGTGCTCCCTTTAAGCCTGTCTTTTGCAAAGCGTAGGGTAATATTGCCTCAGTTAAATTTCAGCAAAGGCTGGAAAATAATATCGTCTAACGGTGCCTTTCAAAAAGCGGAGGCGAGAAAAGCAGTATGATAACTAGATATCCCCTCTCTGCCTTCTACCCCTCTTCATCTCACTCATGCTGTTTGTTTGTTATGCATCTCCAAGATCACCAAGAGCTAATGCGCAGCTGTAATCAAGCAGTTAAGCACATAATTTGCAGACTCTTTCTGGTTGTAGTGCAGGGAACACAGGTATCAAGTACGTGATTTCTGAGAGAAATACAACCTTAGCATAGCTCCGCACCCTTTTTAGCAAGGAAATAACCATCAGAGGGATGTATTACAGTGTGTGACAGTGCTGTTGTTACTGGACAGCTCTGTCTCTACTTTACTTCAGACTTGCCCGTTGAGGGAAGGCTTTCAAAATACATAGCAGAAGCTTCAGTGTTGTGGGAGTTGAGGTGGCGCGTAGCATACATGGCTTCTTGAAGGCCACGGGAATTGGATCGGTGTCTTGCGCTTTTGGTCCTGTGTAGAAAATAACCCCTGAAATACTAGAATAGCTTTAAGATATGCAGATTCTTAGGAAATAGAGTACTTTTCTTCGTTAATTTAATAATTAAAACTGTGTTTGTAAAGAGAAGAATTTTTAGATCAGTTGACTGGGGTATTTTTAATTAAAAAGTTGAGAAGTCTTTGTTTTGAAGACTTAATAAAATAACTGCCAGTAACGCTATTTTTAATGTGCCCCTGCCTTTCTGGCTAAACTGATAGCACGTGCTTCTTCAATGACCTGGAAAGGCTTCAGAAAGGGCTCCTAAATAATTAAAACAGCAAACAATATAAAATGAGTCTTCATAGTCTAGAAGCACATTCAGATGGTGAAGAGTTACGAGAGGAACCTACGTAGATGTTGCAGAGAAAGAACGGAGAAATCCAGGAAAATGACTAGGGGTGAAAGCAGTCTGCTGCGCAGTAGCTGACCTGACTGCATGGCAATTCCAGTTATGTAAAGTTTTCTTTTTACACTGGTAAAATGGGCTGTGTCTGGGGCGTACAGGGATCGCGCTTTTCTCTGTCTTCACATGACTGCTAGCTTTAACCAGCCTTACTTCCACCCAAAGAGACATTTGTTGAGGCAAAGTCCAGCGTGCGGCTCAGCAGGAAGGAAGGGGATGCGAACCAGCTGCTGTTGTACCTTAGCTGCTCCTTCAGCCTTTGGCTGTCCTTAATGTTGTTAATTGGCTAGGCAGTGTGCATCTCTCCTCTTTTGATAAGGATAATGAGGAATGAGTTCTGCTGTGCGGGGGATCAAAATAATGCTTGTTGGTTATATTTTGGCTTTGTGTAAACTGAAATTAGAAATCTGCATCTCTGCAGAGCCATCTGTGCCTCTTTATTATCCTTCTGTAGACTTTCTGGGAGAAAGTGGACTTTTAAAAAATCTTCTGTTAGAAAAGCTGTGCCGAAGAGTAACATTTTATAGATTGGATGAAGTGTATCTGTTTGAGGCTCAGTTTTGCCAATTCAATAGCTCTTAAAGTAAAGCACCAAAGGCAACTTTGGTTTTGAAGAGTCTGTTCTTCTGGCAACAGTTCAGCTGTTTCATTTTAGTTTTCTCCCATCTATCCTTCTTAATTAGAAGTTACAGCGACCCTGAAACTGAAGGACAGCTTTTGAATTCCTTCGTCCAGTATTTTGGTGACAGCCTTGGGAGGAAGATAAAAAGAATGCCGTTAATAGAAGAAACGGTTCTGCCTGGGGACTCCCTCCTTACTCTGCCTGTAGTAATAATAGGTGAGGTTTTTTTCATTTTTTTTAAGATTCTCTGTCACTGCCGTTGCCATTATAGACCTGCTGCATGAAGTCATTTGTTGTTAAGTAACTGTTGCTTAGCATCCTTACAGTGAAGATGTTTATTAGAGTAATACAGTTGTTACAATTAAAAACAGTACCATAAAATTATGTTAAGGGACTTGCTATTGGAGTATATTTAAATTCAAATTGTGCTTTAACAAAATGAGATGTATTATTTGGCACCAGATACGTGAGTCTTAGTGGAAGAACTGTTTTGATTCTAGTGTTGATCACATAGGGTTTGATTAATGGGGTACATCTACTTCAGGTTGCATGGAGGTTGTTGATGGTGCACCAGTAGAACCAGAAATCCAATTTGGGATTGGATGGGGCAGTGAAAAGCATAATGTAAAATGTGTGCTGCATGGTGGTCGGATGCTAACTTCTCATTATTTGCCTTCTACTTTGTTACGTCCATCAGTAACATCTGAATATTGTCCCGTCTTTTCCAAAATGAATCTGAGTCAATTCAACCAGTTTAAAACAATAAACCGTAGTCTCATTTAAAAGCTTGTACTTATAAAATCTTGCTGAATGACAGCATAGCAAAGGGAGCAGGCTCCTTAGGTACACAGCTTAATTGAGAGTGCCAGGATGATTTGTATCGGGCCAAGGTTTCTCAGCAACAGCTGGTCACCAGCTCCTTACCGCCATGACTTGATGAGGGGATAAAGAAAAGATCTGGAGTAAAGGAGGTTTTCAGTAATCTAGTCCAAAGCTGTTGGGACTACAGCAAACCAACAGTTTTAACTATACCTGCAAACAAGCAGAGATTCCAGAGAATGATGTTTCAACAGAATGTGCTCACAGTAAATCTCCACGACTTCGAAAGACTGGTGTTTGTACAGCGCCTGTTCTCAAAGCTCTCTTCATGATAGCTTAAAATAGTGCTCATGTAATAGACTTATGTGGATGTGACAGACGTGAATCACTTGCTGAGTTGTGCATCATAGTTGAAGAGCAACAGTTTTCCTGGCATTTTGTCAACCTTAGTATAGGTTTGCCATATGGTGAATTACTCAGTTTTCACTGTTTAGTTTTGCAGATATGCGTTATGCAAATACCTGTGCTTAATACTTATTTTGTCTAGAGCGCCTTCCTATGTGCTAACACCAAACACAGCAGCCTGGACTATTTCTCCTTGAAAAACAAATACTTTGCCCAGATGCCTTTTCACAGATACATTTGAGACACTTCACAAGCTGATCTTCTCCAGCGGCAGCCTATTCTCACTAATTCGTTGGCTATCTGAAGAGCCTTAAAAGAGATTTAAAATTATTTTATTATGTAGTAGAAGAATACAAAAACAGTTGTCATCCCCCCCATACACACACACTGTCTACTGGTTTAATCTTCTCCATGTGATTTTTGTATAGCTGGAGTTAAACATACTTTTAGCTTCCTAGTGCTGTCATCTTCTCATTGCACTATTTTGTTAATCTGAAAGAAAAAGATGGCACGTATGTAAGCGCTTAACTTAATGATGGAGCAATAACTTGTATTCTCCTTTCTTTAACTTCACCGTCCCTTTTTTCCCAGTACGAGGCCCAATTTAAGATTTGATTCTAAGCTCGTGCTGTGTATTGTACTGCAGTTCTGCATGGAGTACTAAGATACTGTGGTAATAATAAGTAACTTCCGTGCTACACCTGTCTTCAAGAAGTTGTGAAGGAATGGATACTTTCCATTTGAATGAGCTGGGATTAAAGAATTTCATGATGGAGCTCTAAGTCTAGAGGATGTTCTGTGCTAAATACTTTCATCTTCTGCACTAGTTTGATCATCACTGTGTAAACACAATGTTTTAAATTTTCATCTAAATAACAAGACTGTTATGAGGTTTGAAGTTGATTATTTGCTTTAAATTTAGACACATACTGTAAAGATGAGTGTGTTTAGCGTTGGTCGGGAGAAGCTTGTGCTGCTATTCAAACAAAATATTAACTGCTTTTTAAATGAACAGGGCCATGCGGTTTTGGGGTATATTAATTGTATATCTAAAGTTTGTATAATATTAATATCTGTCAGTTGTAATCAGAGCCATTATTGGAGGCATTGTGTGTAAACAGAGAGCAATATCCTCAGGTATAAATTTCTCATTTCAAAAAGTTTGGTTGTTTGTGTTTTTTCCTCCAAGGATTTTCTGAGGAAAATCACAGCAAGTCTAATGGCAGACCTTTATCTTCTATGTTCTTGAGAGTGTGTCCGTGAGGGAATTTCTTTCCCTTGAACTCAGTCTGTTCAAAGAATAGAAACTGGGTTTAGACTGGCTCTCTGGGTGGCCCCAGGGGAGTGGCTAGGGAGCTGAGTAATTCACCTTTACAAAATCCCATCCTCCATAATTTCCTTGGCCCTTGACAGCCTTTGTTTTGGCAACTTTTGTTCATTTTGTTCTTTTTAGTCTTATCCAGCAGGAGTAATCTTTAGCATGGCATCCTTGGATATGGCACACGTTTTTCTCTTTCTGTTGTAGACTAGCTTCCTTTACAACCCACCAGGGAAAAAAAAATAATCTAGCTATGACTTGTAAAAAGAAATAAAATTCTTGACTGTGCACAAGATTAATTCTAAAAATAGATAAAAATTTACTCAGTTATGGGGATTCTTGTGAACTATAGGTATGATTAGAGTGTTTTCACAACTTGGTATGATTTTGTTCTGGATGGTTTCAGTGCATTGCTAAGTTTCTGTCTTGCATCCGTCTCATGTGGGAAGTGGGTGTCAGGAGGGGCTTGCATCTGTTTTAAGCTTTACATTTCTGGACTGAAGCGTACCCAGCTATCTCATGCTGGGTATCATCGTGTTTGTGGGAGGGCAGAACACTGCAAGAGTGAGGGAGAGCGTTTTCACTGAAAGATTCTTTATGGTCTTTTTTGTAAATGGCAAAATAGAAATCAAAGTGGTTGGGGAAATAACATAGGCAGGATTGCCAATATTTAAACCTTTTGTTACAGATTTTTGATTTAGCTGTCTTGAAGATCCCCATGATGGAAATCCATGGCATTCCTAGGCAGTCTTTTTCCAGTGCTTTATAGTCTTTACCTTACAGAGGTACTCTGATGCCTTTATTTTTGCCTCCATACTTGGGTGCAAAAACTGGATTTTTTTGTAGGAGTCATTGTGCAATCTCACATATTTATTCAGGTTCTAGGCCTTCGGAGGAAACATGCTTATTGAAGATTTCATATAACTTAGCAGTCTCAGCCTTTGAAGAACTCATCTGTAGTGAGCCTGCATGATTTTCTTGTAGCCCATGGCCGTGACTGGCCTACGCGCACAGTGTTGTAATGAAGTATGGGATATACTGCCGGTGGGGGCCGGAGTGATCGAGTGTAGCTTGGTGGAGGAGGAAAAAGAGATCCGATGTATGAAGAGACTGGGAATGAACAGGGTCTCAGCAAACTGATGGGGGATTTAGGGATTGGGAAATCAGAAAAGGGAGAAGAGACAGGCATTAGAGAAATGGGATTGTTAACAGGTGATGGAAATAGTGTGTGCAAAGGTGATGGGGAACAGGAAACGATGCGTGAACTCTTGACATCAAGAGTTGAAATGGTAGGAAGTAAGAGCTAACATCCTAACAATGAGTGCTATATCAAAACAAGAATAAATGAGTAACTGTCTCTTTTGCCAAGAATTTGGATATTGTGTGGTAAATACCATGTGTGTCACTCTAGATGGAAAACAAAGACAAAATACCAAATTGTGCCTCATCGGGAGAACACTGTGTTTTTAATTCAGATAATGAGGAAGCGGAACTACAGAAATAACAGTACATGGTCACACGTTTAAATTCTGTATCATAGCACATACTTTTCTGGCTTGAGCTTTCCCTAGCTTTCAATATCTGACTTTGCAACATGAATGTTACTTCTGTATTTGCATGTTATAAATATGGTCCCCTATTTGTTTAATACTAGTCAAATAAATAGAAATAATTACCTTATGGTAATGTTTTAGTCCCATCCATTTCACACCTTTAATAACATTTTGAAAATAAGTTAGTCTATTAAAATTGCAATAATGCACATACATGAGTTATAAAGTGCTAATAAAAGGATACAGAAAGATGTTTAAACTGATATTGTTGCTGAATGGTGAATGTGGTCTTACATAAGTTTCTTCTGCTTTACCAAGTTATCTATAGTATCTGTCTTCACTCAGCTTTTACATTGCTGTTATGCTGTGTCTGTGACTTCTCATCTGATTTGCAGTCCTCAGCTTTCTGCTTGTCTCTTTCTTCCTTCTATTTTATGGGCAGACCTGAAGAGCATGCACTCTAGATTGTCTTTCTCTTCTGTGTTTTACAGTACCCAGTGTAAATGGGAATGCAAAGTTTAAGATGGCAATAATATTCAGGTATCACCGTGATTGACAGGCAGACTAGATCTTATCCAGCAGATCATTTTCACACAAGAATAATGAATTACACATACTGAATTATGGAACTCCTTTATATGCATTTTGTTTCATGGTGTAAACAGTCATACATAGGTGTCTTGTTATCTGAAAAACATTTTGCTCTGTTTATTTGGAGGAAGTTCCTACTGTAGGTTTTATATTACCGTGAAATTTATAAGCTGCTTTGAATCAGGACAGTATTGCATTATACTACTTTAGTATGATTTTATTGCTACTTACTTAAAAACTTTACATTGTTGACATTTTTACTAAAGCAGTAACTTCTTTCTTCAATAGGAAATGGACCTTCGGGAATTTGTCTTTCCTACCTGCTGTCTGGGTACAGGCCATATTTATCTCCTGAAGCTATACACCCAAACCCCATTCTACATACAAAATTAGAAGAAGCTCGACATCTTTCCATTGTTGATCAAGTAAGCTTCGGTTGCCATCTTGTCTAGCTCTTTTCCTACTGCAAGCTGGGTTATGAAACAGTAGGCTTTCTTTAATGCTCCTGTTTAAAATGCATTTGCAACATGTTAAGTAGTGCTATAGACAAGAAGAGGCTTAATATTCTCACTCCACAAAGAACTAGACTACAGCAAAGGTCCATAGCTGTGTGGCCTCAAACAACTAGCTTTATCTCTTGGCCTCTGTTTTTCTTACCTGTAAAATAAAGAGCAGTATATACCTTCTGCGGAGGCTTGTAATAAAGTAGGGCACTTCAGATGAAAAGCAATGCATTTTAAGAACTACTTATCCAAAACAAGCCTAGTTACCTATTCATATTTCTAATGCATTAATAAGTTATTTTGTTATTCAGTTTTATAATTGTTATTCCATTTAAAATTGTTACTCAATTTACATACAATCAACTCATGACCATTAGATCCAATCCTGGGATGTGCGGTGGTTTTTGTGGTTCTTGAGGACTTTTTGTTTGTGGAATTTTTTTGGGTTTACAATCTGCCCTTTGTTGTGTTTTTACTACTTGCCAAAAGTGTCTAAAGCACCACTTGGTCAGTGAGTAACTGATGTGGAAGTTCCAGCTTCCGTGTCCTAGGATGTTTGGGCGCTACCATTAAAGAACATGTGCTGCTAACATACTTCAAGTACACATACTTCAGGTTAAAATCTTCCTAACTATTTGCTAAGAATTTGCATTAAGACTTCATTTTTACTAATATTAGGGACATATATCCTCTATAAACACAACCCATTTTTCTTTTCTGAACATTATGCATCCTTCAGTGTTTGTGTTGCGCTCACAGTTGCTCTTGTGCTGTATTTGTTATTCTCGTGTACATCCAGTTATTCTGACTGATTGGTTAAACTTTCTCCATTTTTCTCCCCACGTGTCCATTTTTTTGCCACGTTGCTTTCTACTCACCTCACTGTACTCCCGATGGATTACTCACAATGCTATCACTAGATGTATTGCTGTGTGATTAATTTATTTGAAATACGAACATGCATATGTGTTTGTAGTGGGGAATTAGGGGTTCTTTGGCTTTGGGGGTTTGGTTTGTGTTTTGTTTTAGTGCTGTGCTGTTTGCATGTAATGTTGATCTTAAATCTCAAGGTTTATTTGTTTTGGAAGGAGAGTAAGTTGTCCAAGCTGCTGTCTACAGATATTTTGTGTACTTCATCCTCCCCTGACCCCCTGATATTTTCCCGATTTAGGAAGCTAAACTGTCCTGCCATTGTCAGCAAAAATTGCCCTTATGGCCAATTCTTTCTTCAAATCTCTATTCTCTCTTCAAATATTTGCCACTGGATCGTAAATTTTTTAGGACCTGGGTGGTTAATAGATGCTGAAATGCGAACATTTTACAAAGTTTTAGAAATGGTTCTCAACATTGACTGCTTTGTAAAATAAGTCTAGGTTTAATCATTATTTTTTTTAAATAATACTTATAATACTTCCATTATTTCAAAATATAATAAAGTTGGTGTTGGAACTACCTAAGAGCTGTGAAAGGAGCATTTTCTACTTGGTCTTTAAAATGTAATCTTTTTAGATTCCAATTTTGCTTGATCAAAGTGGGGCTCCAAATAATACTAGCAATTCTTTCTTAAAAGCAGTCCATTATCTATAAATATAAATGTTACTAAGTTGCTCTGATCTCTGAATATTTGTCCCTATATTTCTTCCACAATGAATTTCAAATACTGACCTGCCCCAGTATTACTGTGTTATTAATACGGAATTTTTAAATGAGTGAAATGTTTTACTGAGTTATAGAAGAACTGAATCATGGCACTTACTTCTGAGAAGAATTTTGATTGAATCTGTATATTTCAATACTTATGTCTAGTTAAAGTGCAACTTGAACTAATTGTATTTCCTGTTGAAATTCAAATTCTGTACATCAGAATAGCACGATGAACAGTAAAAATTGCATGAACACATAACTTTCATACTTCAGGATCTGGAGTACCTGTCTGAAGGCCTTGAAGGACGGTCTTCAAACCCAGTTGCGGTGCTTTTTGATACCTTGCTTCATCCTGATGCTGACTTCGGATATGACTACCCACCAGTTTTGCACTGGAAGCTGGAACAACATAATTACATTCCCCACATAGTGCTTGGTAAAGGACCACCTGGTGGGGCTTGGCATGTGAGTAAAAATTTCATACCACTTCTAGGGTAACTCGATAATTTTGTTGTTTCAGGTTTTTCTTACCATCTGAGGTTGGTTTAGGTAGTAATGGCAATTGCAGTTTCAACTGCTCACTTACCAAAGCCCAAATATGTTGGGGAAATGAGAAAGGAAGGAAAAAGTTGTCCTTCATTTAGAAATTTGTGAACACAACTGCTATCTTACGTGGGTTTTTTATTAGTTTAAATTTCATGAACTGTAATGAGTATTTTCTATGACTTTTTTCTCTTGTCTGCATTGTTTACAGGTACTTTTATACAAAATCTAAAATCCTAATCTGTTCATATGCTGTTGGTTTCATGTTTTTTTCTTCTTGTTTTGTATTTTACATAACTTTTTGTTTCCCTTTCACTTGTTGTCTCTTCCCCTTCTGTTTTTATTAGATCATGTAGTTGCTTATTAAAACATTATCTAATTGTAACACGAATATAGTTCATCAGCACTTCATGTAATGTCCTGGTATTATGTTGTGTTCCCGTATTTTATGGTTCTAAATGAGTACAATGAGAAGAACTTCACCGTGTTTTACATAAATATATCCATTTGAAATGTATCTAGTCATGCATCTTTGTTTTTTTTCCTCCATAGTCCATGGAAGGCTCTATGCTAACGATCAGTTTTGGAGACTGGATGGAATTGCCTGGCCTCACCTTTAAGGAGTGGGCAGCTAGCAAACGCAGGTAAAGACATTGCACAATATATTTGGGAAAACTAGTTGCTGTAAGAATCCACATAACATTATTTTAAGAACTGGAAAACATTCAGACTTCATTGTTCACAGGGGGGTTTCTTGTTTTGTTTATTACATTGCCTGATGGCACTGAAAATTATTCTGCTGTGTGTACTCAGATGGAAAAAATGGACAATGGTCGGCCGGAGCAATTGTTTTGAGTGCATCAAAAGCATGCGTACTAGCAGTGCTGTGTTTTAGCAGCATTTCACAAAGAAGCACTGTTACTGTCAGGGAGTTCTGGTCAGAGTTGAGGGAGGATTGAGGGAGGATTTTAAAATCCACAGAAGTATTGGAAGTCCCTCTTTCAACATGGATGCAGCTTAAGTTGCTGTGCACACTAGTGGTCTTGTAATTCAGGAAGTTGTATATTTCAGTATGTGCTTTTACAGGCAAAGCTGTACCATCTGAAATGTTGCTATCTGTGAATTTTAATTTTAAGAGCATAATTCAGTATTTCCTACTGTTATTTTCTAGTAGTAAGTTTCTTGAAAAAAATTTAGAGAAGAAAAATTACTGTCTTGTAGAAACTCGCTGTACAATTAGTTCATAAAGATCTGTGTCAGCAGATGAACCTAGGAACACTCTACATAAACTTTTTCTAACAGTTTAATTTTCATGACTTTGTTCTAGCAAAATTAAAGGAAGTGGTTCTTGTACTATATATGGCAAAAGAAGAAGTAGAATTACTTGGGTATATGTCTTTAAGGGCAGACTGTTACTCATTTCGGGACACTTACAGTGAAGAAACAGTACCTTTGTTCTTTAATCGCATTCTTAGATAACCACAGTAATCTTGCCTCCTTATTAACTGAAATCCCATAAGCTGCTTATTATCTGAAGCTAATTTGTTTATATTACAGTTTTCAACAATACTAAAACCAGAAATGCTGACCTATGATACTACAATTAAACAAATATATTTAAAAGTATTGATGATGCTGAAAACTTCCAGTCATGTAAAATAGTTTCCTAAGTTTCATTGTAACATGTCACACTGTCGCGTTATCCTCTCCAATAAATATCTCATCAGGATTTTTTCAGAGTAGTAACCTGAACATTTAAAAGTACATACGCTATTACCTTGTTAATCTATGAGAATGAATAGTTCGATTTCTTGTAAAAACGCTTTTAAGCGTAATTCAGTGGCAATCCTGATGTTCGCTGCTGTTTCTTTTGCCTTCTTCCTAGAGCTTACTTCTAATGAAGCAGCAAAATTCATGCACCTGTTCAAAATAGTTACATTTTCAGCTTTTTTTTTAGTATATAAATGAGAATGCAATAAACATGAGAAAAGCATAGATGTAATACTAGGATTGGAGTGCAAAAATGTTTTTTATTGGATACTTCAACATCATAATCCTGTTTACATAGTTGCATTAAGGTTTCCGTCTGAACATGAGGAGGAACTTATTTTGAGGGTGGCAGAGCACTGGCACAGGCTGCCCAGAGAGGTGGTGGAGTCTCCGACTCTGGAGACATTCTGAACCTGCCTGTACACCATCCTGTGCAACCTGCTGTAGGTGGACCTGCTCTGGCAGGGGGGTTGGACCAGATGATCTCCAGAGGTCCCTTCCAACCCCTAACATTCTATGATTGTAGGGTTCTGTGTCATACTTGCTTTGTTCATTCCTGTGATACGGAACTACTTAATTTGATACACACTGAACTTACCAAGGGAAAGGTCGTTTGCAAAAGTATAATGAAGAATACTTGACTCAAGTAATATATCAAACCTAGAGTTTCAAAATTAGCACTTAACAATTACTATGATATTTATGGATGTCCTAAGTAAGTGTATTCTCACTGAGTGAAAGTTTAGCCAGTATTGTATTGTTGACAGTTGTGATGCTAAACTGGTTGTAAACCACTTCCATACAGACCTATTGTGATACTGCAGAGTTTTGTTACGCTTAATTTGTTAATCAACATAGTACTTCACATTGTAAAGATATACACCAATAAAAAAAAATTAGCTTGTCTTGTATATCAGGAATCAAGAGAACAAATAAAAAAAATTGAATGCATAATTGAATTTAGTGTCAGTTATGCTGAGCAGATTCTATCCTCTTAAATTTGACTGTAATGTGGTATGTCATGTATGATATTCAGATTGCCGTAAGGTCTAAATATTAACTGGAACCATTCAATTTTGTTTTAGAAATATAAAGAGTGACCGAGTAATGCCAGAGGAAATAGCTCGTTATTATAAACACTACGTTAAAGTTATGGGCCTCCAAAAGAATTTCAGAGACAACGTTTACATAACGTCAGTATCCAGGCTTTACCGAGGAAAGGATGATGAAGATAGGAGCCAAATAAATGAAAATATTTCAACACAGCATTTGGAAATGGAAGATGGACAGAAATCGCTGATTAAGAGAAACTGGGAAGTCCGAGGTTATCAGCGAGCAACAGATGGTTCTCACGTGCCCTTCTGCCTCTTTGCTGAGAACGTGGCTCTTGCCACCGGCACCTTTGATTCTCCTGGCCGACTCCAAGTTGAAGGAGAAGACTTTCCTTTTGTGCTTCATTCCATGTCTGACTTTGGAGCTGCTATTAGCAAAGGAAAGTTACGTGGGAAGGCAGACCCTGTGTTAATTGTAGGTGCTGGACTTACAGCAGCCGATGCAGTGCTGTGTGCCTACAACAACAACATCCCAGTAATCCACGTGTTTCGTAGGAGAGTTACCGATACAAGTCTGATTTTCAAACAGTTACCTAAAAAGCTTTACCCTGAATACCATAAAGTCTATCATATGATGTGTACTCAGTCCCATACTGTGGACTCTAATCTACATTCCGCTTACACGAGTTTCCCTGAACACAATGTACTTTCCTTCAAGCCTGAAATGAAATGTGTTCTTCAGAGTGCCTCTGGACTGAAGAAAATTTTGAAGTTTTCTGTAGCTTTAGTTCTGATAGGTTCTCACCCAAATCTGTTCTTTCTAAAGGACCAAGGACATAGCATAGGTCATCACTCTAATCAGCCCATCACATGCAAGGGGAATCCTATAGAGATTGATCCATACACGTACGAATGCACTAAAGAAGCTAACCTCTTTGCACTAGGCCCTCTGGTGGGAGACAACTTTGTACGGTTTTTAAAAGGCGGTGCATTGGGCATTGCACGATGCTTGGCAATAAGACAAAAGAAGAAACATGAATTGATTGAAAGTGGGGATGGAGGAGGTGATGGGGTACCGTAAATGAGACATTAGGAAGTTTCATTTACAGAATTACAGACGTAGTCCAACAAACCTCACTGACAGTGGAAGTTGATAGCGGTCACATTTCTGTTGTATACAAGTAACCTGCACTTGTATTGCTTGGTAAAGGATGCTGATACTACAATACTTCACCTTTTCAAAATACAAAACACTGATCTGCTATTACAACTGATCTCTACTCAACTGGAATTACTTCCAGATAAACAGAAAATGCAACTAACTTATATTGACCTGCCTGTCATCTCTTGCTCAGCTAAAAGAGCAGACTTCCTCTGGGAAAAACAATGCCTACCAGAGTGGCTTTACATAGTGTCAACTGTGACAAAATCTTCTTACCGTGAAATTAAAATAACTTCTAAAAGCAGAAAGCTTGTCTACTACAAAGTGATTCTTGGTCCCAAAGCAAATTTGGAGCCTTCTGCTTGAAACAACGATTTTATTTATTTGCCATAGTAATACAGTACAAGTAATACTTGGAATGAGCACTTAGTAAAATGGTTTTTACTACAAGAAGGATTTCTGTAAGTAAGAAGTATTCTTCAACAGTTACAAATTATCCTACTTGTTAATTGGAATAAAAGAATAAGCATTCCCATTTAATCTTTAACGCACAATTTGACATGATCCATTAATGTTTTTTCATACTATGCCTAGCCTTGGGTGAGTGCAGAAAGCCTAACATGAGATGTTCCCCTACTGTGATATGTACATTTCTGAGAATACTCATAAACAATAAAGTACTGATGTAAGTGCTCTTACTACAGTGTCAATATAATGAATATCTAGTGTACTACTGAAAAATTAAGTACATGAGAAAACGTAAGGTTTTTTTTTGCTTCCTAGCTCAGGAAGACTGAATGGGATCACTTGATGCTGAAGGTGGGTGATGGATATTCTCATCTCCCATTTGACCAAGTATTGGTTATTCCGCTTTTTTTCTAGAGCAGCACATAACACTAAAACTATTTTAGCCTGCAGTTTTTGAAACTTGAAAAAGGGTTGTATCTCACAGACAGCTAAAAAAAAAAAAAAAACCCAAACCAAACATGCTGTAGTTCCTATAAATCTTATAGCTTGTTATGAAAGATTTATACTACCTCTGAATTGAAGTTTCACCTTTCTGCTCCATAATGTAAGACCTAGATTTTATTTGCTTGGGTTTTAGAGTAGTTAGTTTAGGTAAACACACCTGTGGGCTATTCACCATAGTGAGTGAAGCAACAGCTGGTTAGGAAACTTATCTTCCAGAACTCTCAATAGACAAAAGTGCTTGGTTTTAACTGATCTATTACCAAACATCTTAATTCAGGTCCAATGTGATGAGATAGATGTTACTTATTTTTTTGTTTGGGGCTTTCTCATGTTGAAGTCGTGTTAGTTTAAGGTATTGTAGCTGCATGATTAAAATCTCCATATTAGAACTTGAACAGATTTTAAAAAGGAAATTAGGCTTAGACTTTGTGAAACTGCAAGTGCTTGCTGGTTTCCTAGCTGTCTAACTTTCAAAAGTTGTAGATACCTATATGCAATAAATGCCTGTTTTCTGTGCCTACTGACTTACAGGGTTCTGTGGCTACTGCAGGCCTTTATGCATCCGAGTAAGTTACTCAGACTTTGGACATAAAAGTTGAAAAGGTAAAGTTTGTAAGGATTAAAATGACTGTATTTTCAATGGAAGTCCGAAGTAATTTATGAAAGGATGCTACTTCTAAAAATAAATTTTAGTTTAGAGCCAACTTAATAGCATAAAAATAAACACAAGTGAAGCGACATTTGTATTAATTTCTGCATTGCCTACATGGTTGGATTTAACCATGCATTGTCAATACTAGTTAAGGTACTTTTTAATACTGATATTTGAGCTGGTTTTAATTTTGCTAAATTTTAGGCTTATTTTATTTTCTAATTGAATTGAGAGTCTATAATTTGCCTTCTTTGGCAGAAACTCTGTATATATAAACCTATCCTAAACCTGTGATACCTAATAATTTTACCTGAGCATCGGTGTTATGAGTGCTAAATACTTGATTATAAAACTTAATTGCAGTTAATATATTGGGAATACATCTGCGCTGTGATTAAATTCCTTCAGTTTTGTGTCAATATAAATGTCCGAATACAACGTATCATGGCATGTTACGGCTTTTTCGTTTGTGATGTGAAACATATAAAACAGTAACAAAACAAGGGAAGCAATTTACCTAAACAGTTATTTTGCAAAAAGGTAAAAAGAACAGCCAAATCTCTAGCCTCAGCTGTTGCAGCTACTTACAAGCTGTGTGTGTTGTAGTGACAAATTAGTAGCAGAGATTTTTGTCCTGTTGTTTGACAGGTATCTTTCACTGCAGTATTACAGCACCTTGAGGTTTAAGTGCTTTTTTTTTTTTTCTTTTTATCAATCTTGCCAGTATTTTTGAGATTAAAAAAAATCGCATGAGGTCCCTTAGTTGGGCAGAGAAGCTTTCTCAGTGGTCATGCTTATTAAGCCAGTATACTTTTTTTCAGTCAAAGCTTTACTAAAAAGAAATATCCTGTTTCTTCTAGGAATTGCTAGGTTTAAAGTTGTAGCTGGACTTTCTGGGTTTCTGATTTTGAGAGAAAGTTCTATTTTTCTCCTCTTTGGTATTTTGACATAATAAGAGATGAAAAAATTCAAGCTTTGCTTTAGGATACTTTTAGCTAAAGCATTATATCATACATACTGCATTTATTGTGGATCAGATGTTGGCACTGAATAGTTGTCTTTTGGGGAAATACTTTATTTCTCAGATTTAAAACAAACAAACAAAAACCCAAACATTTGAATTTCCTGTATAGTAGTTCCCAGAAGGGAGACTACTTTCAGCTCTTCTTCAGTGAGAAAGATAAGCTTTTAAACATCACGGGTTTAAAAAGGGTACTTATTACTTAAGCTTTATTACTAAAATATAGACAGGAATAATACAATTTTTAGCTAAAGGAATTTAATTTGGATTTATAGAATTTGTAAAGGTATGTTAACCCACACTGTATATTTTCTAATAGGCTAGTGAGAAAACGTGTCTTACATTTGGGTTTGGTTCTCAACGCTGAATGTCTCCTAGCTAAATTATTGCTAAGATTATTTTAAGTAGTATCCAGCCGTTGAAGTGGGACTAGCATTTGTCATAGTAGATTTCCCTAACAATCTGCCTCGCATATCATTATTTCACACTAGGTGCTTGTTAATGAAGGCACCCGACGGGGCAGTAGGAAACAGCACAGCCTTTTTTTTGGTTTCCAACAGATGATTGACTTCTGCTTAAAACATTGTCTACTAAAGAGTACGGCCAAGTTTTACCCTGGTGAGTAAATGCAGAAATCCTTTCTGCAAGTGATCCAGAGAGAGTGGTGACAATGACATCACATCGGATCCTTCTCTCTTGTAGGAAAATGCATTGCCTTGGGCTAGCAGCCTGGGCTTGCTGGTGGAGGCATGGAAAGAGCATAGCTCCTAGAAACAGCGCCTGTACGCTGAGTAAGGGACATCAAAGCGCATCCCCCAGCTGTAGGTCCCTAGTCCTCAGCGCCTGGGGAATTGCTGGCGTATACGCCCTTTTCCTCCTGGCTTGGTGAGTGTAGGCACCTTTTTTGTTCATAGTGATGGTTGCATAACCGAAAATACTAATTTTGTAGAAGAAGGTGGCTGTAGCTTCTTTCTCTCACGGCTCCAGAACTGTGAAAAGAAAGCTAGAGCCAGAAATCCATAGTACTTAATTCAAAGCTGGAGGAAAGACCCAAACTTTGAGGTTGGCCTGACCTGCATATTCAGCTGAAAGAAAGAAAAGGCCATTTTTAGGCCAACTGCTCTTGAGAGAGAAAGGAAGGGTGTAAAATTTGTAGAATTTCCTCACTGATAACAAGCAATGACCAGAGAGCAACGATGGGAGGAAAAGCAGCAAAGCATCTGAGCAATGTGAACTGCAAATCTATAGGAGCTAAAGTGAATCCACGCAGCGTGGATAGGCTGCTGGTCTCCCATCCTCCTGCGTCAAGATCTGCACGCTGTAATTAGAGCTCTGCGTTGGAGCTGTTAGTCTAATGCGTTGCCATATATTTTTAATCGGTTATTAACTGAAGTTACACTGAAGCGCAGCACCTACCTATGAACCAGAAGCGACTGTATTTGCTCCAGAAGCTGTAGGGCTGGTTCAGGAAGATGGTGTGCCAAGAGATGAGACTTGGTTGCTCTGGTACCATTTTTTCTATTCCTGAGAAAGCCAGCAGGTATCTTCAGGTAATAGCGGAATCTGTGCTGTAACAGTCCCAGCTCCCAAACGTTTCCAAACAGCAAGAGGTAGCACATCTATGCCTTAAAGGCAGATGATTATTTGATTTTATTATCATCCATATAGTAATGATTTCCTTTAGAAGTTACAGAACAAAAAATGCTAAAAGGTTTATACTGTTACATTTTAATTTAGATCATGTTTTAGAACCTAACAATGTTCTGTCATCATTTTGGATTATTCTTTGAGATGAGAGCAAGATGGGAGCACAGTACTTCAGCTGATGTGAAAGCTTTTTGGACGTTTACTTCCCCCTTTTCCCCTTGCCAAACCTGCAAGAAGTCGTGCTTTGTTTGAAATAACCACAACAGCTGATTCTATTTAGCAGATGCAATAGAAACTGAGACATTCCTTTATAGAGAAAGGAAGGCTTTGGTGATATTAGAGGTACAAATTTGAAGTGAGGATATTGAATTATAAACAGCTCTTTTCCTGAAAAAGACAGTACTTTGGGGAATATGGTACGCTCAAGGTGTTTCAGTTTAGTTATTTTTGAAGCTTGAATTACAGAAGGAATTGTGAAGTCGAGGATGAGTTTGGTGTAAGTAACAAGGATTATGGGGAAAAAAAGCATTTATAGTGTTAGTAATTATAGTGAAGCTAAGCACTGTTTTAAAGGTGGTTTTGTCCTTGCAGACACTAGAACATTTCATCTCAAGCAAACCCTGGACTTGAGTACCATTACACCTCTTTGCACGCTAGCTGATTTTCTAACAATGATAATTAGAGGGCATAATACTAAGACAACTCTTAAAACCTAGTGGTCATCAGTAGTCATAATAACTAGGAAAAAATATACTTCATATTCTTATTTCTCCTATCCTTTTGAAAGACTGGAGACTAAGATAATCTAATTTGCACTTTCCTCCTCCATCTCTTTATTCTGAGATCACTGGGAATGTGTAAGTATCAGCCTACGCTGCCTGCAGTGGATGCTTCAGTAAACTAAAATTCACCTTCATGTTCCTGGACACCCTCTGTAGACTTCCATACCAGCATAAAGAAAACAGCTAGATTTGTTATGTATTCACAAAATATTATGGAATCATGGCATTTTTCGGTCCTTTTTTTAATTAGTTGTATAAAGGAAGAAAATGGTTGTCCACATATATAAAGTTAGAGACGAGGCAATCAAACTTAATACTGTTCCAGGAGAAGGAGATCCAGTTGATAGAGTTCTGAGAAGAAAATGGCTCGTTTTTCATCTGTTTGGATTCTAGGAGCAGCTTCTATGTGAACACTAGGCTGTTGCTGATCCTGCTACCTTACATCCACCTGGCATGATCTGCCAAGTCCATACTCTGATCCTGCCTGTTTCTCTGCTAGGTCTGGTATGCTGGTCGTGGAATCCCAGTTCTAAATGAGATAAAGGCTCATCTTCATCTATCTGTATGTTTGTTCACACACGATACACCTGGACTTGGAGATACTACGTAAATGTCACTTCTGTGTGTGTCATGCCTCAGTTTTCTGCTTTTGCTGTAGTATGTTTGGGCTGTGCCCTTTCAGGGAGAAGTTGGGGAGTAAAGGTAGGAGAAAAAGAGGCAGACTCACAGATATGAGTGGGCAGAATAGAGAACACATTTTAACACTGAGAATATCTTGGTAGTCTTGCCAAAAAAGGCAGCGGCTTCCCCGACTGGAAGACAGGAAGTCAGCTGAAACCAGTGTGAGTTAAACTGAAAATTAAGCATGTTGTTCCGGCAGGGATACAGCACCCATCCTCTATTTTAGTGGTGTGTGGAGTAATTCAATCTGCTTTAAACCGTGTTCAGCTAAGCTCCTGAATGCAAGACTGTATTTTAAAAGCCTTGCTAATAAAAAGTATATTTAGTTTATGTATAGTTTTTTGTGTGCATCTCCTTCCTGGGTGCAGTGTGAACAAAGATAATGCATGCTATAAAAAGCAATCCTAACAAACCCACAAAGAAACTCTGTGTGCTATACAGAAAAATGCAAGAAACAAGATCTAAAGATAAGTTTTTGGTTAGATGTATTTTTAAGTGAAGAGCATCGCTTTGTCAAAAAGGTGGGTATGCTTGCAGAGTGTGGTTTGAGGCAGATGAGAGAACCTTAGATGTCATATCTGAGTTACTGAACTTTTTTTAACCTTCTAAAGAAAATCACCACCACACGAGTTCTCTCAGAAAACTGCTGAACTGGATGTTGAAACCACAGGACACAAGCCCCGCAGAATGAAAACAGAGCATGCAGCAAAACTTCTGAACTGCAGAATTCAAAGTTAATTGCCCTTGCTTGTGCTGGCTGACAGCCTTTGCCTTACCTATAAAACTATCTCCACCCAGAGTTTTCCTACTTTTACCCTTTTGATTCTCTTCCCCCACCCTGCTCGGGGGACCAAGCGAGCAGCTGCATGGAGGCTTAGCTGCTTCCTGGGGTTGGGCCACAACAGTATGTTTTATAAAATAAAGGAAACATCAGGTCAAGTTAATGTAATCATTCCAGGTGTAGGCAAATACTGATGTAATTTACTGGATATTCAGGTCCCCAAGACTTAGATCACATAATCATGTCCTTTATCTACCCCAGAAACTTCAGGAACAGAAGGCCCAAACCAGTAAGCCAACAAGCACGTCTTCTCTGATTTCTGGAGCTGAAAATCATGACAAAATTATGCTAAAATGGAAGGAAAGCTTCAGTATTATGAATAGCATCTGTTACATGAATTTGGAATTACAATTCGAGCCCTGGGTAAGGGGTAGAGCTTTAGATGTCTAAGCTGCTTTTTCAATGCAAGCGTAACTTCACATTGAAATAGCCAAAGGCTCACGTTCATCATCTACAGGCTTCTCGTCAACCAGACAGCAGAGGTAACTGAATTAGAAACCAAACTATCACCTCTTGGGCACCCTCAAGCTGGACCCTAAACAGGAACATACTCTGGGTCTATCATTAGCCAAGGGCCGAGCCTAACTTTTTTTTCCTCAGCACTACTGGAAATCCCCAGTGCCCTCCCCTCTTGAGAGCACGCAGCTGCCTCTGAAAGACTGCAGAGAAATCTGAAGATTATGTTGGAAGTGTTTATACAGAGAAAACATCCCAAACAAGATCCAGAAAGAAATCTCCAAGTGTTTGCCTGTGGGTGCTCCCCCAGTAGCATGGTGGGTGAGCACACTAAATAACAGGGGAAGGGGGCAAAGTATTAAAGCTGCTAAATTCAACTATCTCGGGAAGCAGATTTGAAGAGCCCAAAGTCATTTAACGTGCTCTCAGCTGTGCCGCCAGGGCTGCTCGAACCCCAGCAGACTACAGTCTGAGCAGCAAAGGACTCAGCATTTACTTTCCTGTAGAAGGCCCCTGTACATTGTTATCTTTTCAGAATTTCTAAGGTGAAAAGACAAGTTCTGTTTTTTATGACTGTAAACACAACCCTTCTGAAGGATCTTGTACATTGATATTCTGCTATCCGAGCTATTTGCCTGAATTTAGTTAATAATCAAAAAGGTCATCCTCAGCAATCTACAAGAGCTGCCCCATTGGACCAGTGGGTCTTCAACAGAAAAACCTGGAGATTCTCATTGTGACAGTAGAAAACCTCATCTGAGGGGACAAGAAACAGCAGTCAGCACATCTTCTCCAGCAAGTAGTTCAACCACTGAACAACAGTCTTTTTAAAAGTATTTGGTGGACAAAATCTGATGTGTCCTGATGCAAGTTACAATACCGAAACACTCTCAGAGCTACTGCTGAACTCAGAGGTACTGGGCTCGCACGTTGTGTATCACTCTGGACATCCCTGACCAAGCGATCAAGAAGATGCCAAGACAGGCCTGAGAAAACACTGGTTTTTCAAGACCAAATGTTTTCTGAGACCATGCAACCATGTTGACTTAATCGTATTTGTTATATTGATATACACAGATCTCACAATGCTGTTCTTCAGACCTGATACACAACAGCATGGCTTGAAACAGCTCAGCTCATCTTGCTTGCCTGTTCTGAGCTCTTGACAGAGGAAGCAGTTTTGTTAATGAGTACTTAAATTCAATTACATCAACCCGATTACTTCCTCATATGAAGAAGGAGATCCTACCATCCTGGTTCTTGAAACAGGATGCAATGGAGCTACTGCCATCTTCATCTATATGTGACGGCTTCATAAAGCCGAGCAGAAAGTCTGGAAGGCTTTTCTCACTGTACTTTCAGCAGAATCCCATAAATTCCAAATTCTCACATCATTAAGATGAGCTCTGCTAACTCAAGAACAAGTAGCTGCTTCATAGCATTCACTGCTGACATAGATAATGGAATTATTTTGAGGGGCAGTTTTACATGGTGATTACAAAAAGTAAAGGCACAAAAGGAAGAAGTGAGTCTGATTTAAAATCCCAAAGTGGAATGCAATAGCTCTTTAAGACTTTCTCTGACTTGGAAGAAGCTTTTAAAAAAATAGACATTCAAACAAATTAATTTAAAGCTGCAAATGAAAATATATTTAAGCAAGAGAAAAAAAAGCTGCTTTTTTTAAGCTCCTAGATCTTCTGTAAAAGTAACAATAGTAGTTGCTCTATATAACGTACCACAGAGAAGGCTATCATGATCAGGTATCAGCTGCATTTAAGCCATTCTCAATAGATTCCCAATTCTTACAATACCCATGAAAATGTGCTGAAGGCGACCACTTAAATTCCTTTTCTCCCTTTCAGAGGAAAACTCATTGGTTTCTCTTGGCCTGAATCTTCCTAACTGGATAACAGCCATTATTTCCAACAGCAAGGGAATTCATTTGAGTTCTCTGCAATTACATCTAGAGATCAGAGCTTTCAAGTTTTTCTTTTTTTTTTATTTTTTATTTTTTTTATTTTCCAGGGAAACTCGTCCCACACCCCAACCGGGTCTTATTTTGGGGGTGTGGATTCCACATAAAATTGGTGGCTGGCTGAAAATAATTTGATGTCAGTGACTTTGAAAATAGGAAAAAGCTCGACCTTATCATTATTAAACACTTCTTGTTTACTTTGATACAAATTTCTGTTTTGTCTAATTTATTTATGAAGTCTTCAAAAACCTACCTCAAGACAAAATTTACAATATACAAAAATCTAATTAACAAAGTCTTTCTGAAAAGAAAAGACTGATGATAACTTCCTTTTTTCCCCCAAAAAAAGTACTGATAAGCAAACATTAGAAATAAACAGCCTAAAATGAAATCTGAAGTATCTACAGTATTTTAATGAGCATTACCCTAAAGCACATAATGCTAAGGTCTTGAAAAAGTGCAATCCGTAAGTACCAAGCAGTGAAAGAAACACTTCTTTTTCTTTAATAAAAGCAAGACTTAAAAACAAGTCTTACAACAATAGATAGTTCCAACTGTTGTATGTAAGTATATATGATACACTGTAACCAGCAAACCTAAGGAACAGAAAGCAGATTTTGCTAGAGAATCACTGTAAATTCAAGTCACAAATTATCTTCTCCTTTTCACATTAGGATCATATCTGCAACAAAAAAGAGAATTTGTCACGAATAAGTAAAACAATGATATTCAAAGTTAATGTAACGTAAATGGTTTTATTATATATTCATAGCAAAGGATTGGTCAGTGTTCAGTCCATTCTCCAACTGCAGTTCTATAATCAACTAAAGTTGCTACAGTTTGACTGTAGCTAGAACCTGTACATGAACTAGGGATAACTTACTAAACCCTTACTAAAATTTTGACTGACCTCCTAGTCACTTAAAATATTTAAATCTGATGAACGAACAAGTTTCTCCAAGCCTATAATGACCCAATTCACTGAAAAAAAAAAACCTGGAACAACCCCAAACAAAAGGGGAGGGAGGGGAAAGGGGTACTGAATATTCACAGTGATGTACAACATTTGACGACAACTCATCCAGACAAAACCTTTCTGCTGCTTCCTACTCCCACATAAAGCAGTTCCTCACCTTACCTTCCCCTTTATATAGTTTCTGTCTGATTTTTAGTCACCTACATAGTTACCTGATGTACTGCAATATGCTTATACTTTGCCTCTGCTGTCACTTGGCCTTCTCTTTTCCTCCATTTATGCTTCATCTCCCCAAATGCCGTGTCACTTCTTTGAAATTCTGATATGTTTTGTATTCATGCATGAATAACTTACGGACAAAACTGAATGAGAAGGCCATTTTACTTCCACTAATTCTGCTCTCATTCATCAAGACTCATTTTGCTTAGACAGGAAAACATGACAACTTGTGAGCCAAATTACATCACCACATAACTAGAAAGGTATTAGAAGTCACTGCTGTTGCTATACATCTGTCTTCTGGCAAAAATGAAATATGTAGCCTTTGAAAGAAATGCTCTATGATTAGCTGTTAATTACAGAGCAAGTTGTTAATGCAATAAGATTTTCTGAATGGCTCTTACACATGTCGATATGCAGTATCATGTTTCTTTGACAGTGATCTGGACAAAAACATCCTTCTTCACCATACACCTTTTACTACTTAAATGCACAATTTTTAGTGTTAGTCAAATGCATGGCAGGTGAGAAGTCAAACAGTGGTTGCTTGTTTCTTCACATAAAAAGTAAGAAAAAAATGAAATCTTTGCTAAACAAAATGAGATCCTTATATTAAAATTCAAACTTTGAATTTATTGCTATAGCATTGTAACACGTTAGTTCTAACATTTAAGTGTATCTTGGACACTAAATCCTACTTTGAAGGGGAGGTGGGGAGGGAGGGAAGGAGAGAGGGTAAGGTAAGCAGATAGTAGAAGGGGATGATACACGACGGAAACCTGCCATCAGGATACCAAGAGCTTCAACCCTGTCTGTGACTGTCTGCGGAGATGCCAGCACTGACAGTCATGAACATCTTTTTATGTAATCTCCCCCACCCCACCTCCAGCCATTTTCCATGTTAAATGAAGCCTGGATGATGTTTTCCAGACAGAAAGAAATCAAACAACATTATCAGAGAAAGGAAACAGCACAGTGCCTGTGGCCCAAAATGAAAAAAAGGACTACAGAGATTCCACTACTGTGAGAGAATGCACAAAGAAACAAAAAGACCTTGCTGGAAACAGAGTGTGAAGGATACAACAGGCTCTTACTGAACATAATCCATTTATCTGCAGTCTTAGCAGACAGTATGATACACCTTCCCTTCCTCCTCTATCTCAGGATGTGCTCAGCAGCAGTTAAGGGCACAGCTTTTCTTTCTAGCTTATCTTTACCTTGGGCTCTTTCTAATGGCATCTTCAAATGCCATTTTCATGAAAAATTTCAGCTGTTAACATTAAGCCAAGCAGTTTTACTCAGGATTAAGGACAGAATTAGAAGTAGGTTACAAACTCCTGAACGTTGTGTGTTTTAATATTTTTTTGACTGTGGAAACTTCTCTAAGTACAACCTAAATAAATTCCAGTTGAGGTAAAAACTTTTCTAAGCACAAATGCATGCCAATTATTTAAGTTTCCACTGCTGTGTTTTGAAAGGCTAAATTTAATCAAGATATTTTGAACCAATTAAGATTCAAGCACAGCAATCAAGCTGGTTTTTTTTATAACTGTCTTCATAACTGACATTTAAAGGCTGTATTGCAGATGTAAAAACCGCATCAAGCAGCAATCTTGGCTTAGAACTTTTTTTTTAATTAGAAACTGGTTATAAATCATTAAATTAGGATTACAGTTGCAAGTAACTGAACAGGAAATCAACTGAATAGGATGACTCTGTCTTTCAAAAGAGAGATTAGGGAAAGCAGTAGACAACTGAAGGCAGGGTTATTGAAAGAAAACTGCTGAAACAGACCGTGTTTTAGTGGCAAATGTAATGAATTACGGCAAAAAGCAATGGCAAACAGCCAAGGTGAACCAAAGTGAACCTACCAAAGAAATCTCTTCAACTCCTGTGACATAAGCACCAATCAGGACAGAATTAATGACTCTACTACACTGTCAAGAACATAAAATGATTGGCGTAAAAATGCCTCCTCTCAGTCTGAAAACTGGAAAGAAGGTAAGGCATTGAGGGAGTTTCTAACAAGTAAAAAAAAAAAAAAAGTAGGAGCTCTTTCTTTGTGAACGGGTTTGAAAGTAACTTAAAGTCTCAAAGATAAGGAACACAGAGGGGCCATACCGAAGTATTTACTAAGGTTGGGTTTTTTTTTTTTAATTTTTAGTTTAAGTTCTGGGAATCGTTACTTCAAAGATCAAAAAAAGAGAAAGCAGCCCTGCCAATCACATGTTCGCAGAACTGGTATTCTGTTGCTTTAGCTCCCTCAAGTGACTCAGCACAGGGACAGACAAGTGCCATGGTCAGAATGACAAAGTGGCAGACCCCATCACTTTTTCTTCACAGTTCAAATGACTGACTTAATTGTAAGATCAAAAAACTTCATTAGGCTCCAGCAAACACTAATGGGGGAAAGCCTGACCCTGGAATCTCTTCCAGCCTTTATGAACGGTCAAGCTTGTTGCTATTTCCTGGCTCACATGCACATTTTTGTTTAAGAATGTTCTTATTAAAAAACTGTAGCAAGTCTGAATGAAATTGAAAAAGCTTAAGACATTAAAAAAATTGAAGATATTGAGTCATTTTGGGTATATTCCATACATGGGAATACATGGAATTTTGACAAGAATAGTCAAAGTAGTCTTTTACCAAATTGGAATTTGTCTAAAAAAAGATGTGATGCAAAAAATACACATTTTCCAAGTACAAACATAAGACTCTTACCTAAAGAGATCATCAGCAAGAGATTCTTCTCTTGCATGTCGGTTCTGTTCCTGAGAAAATAAGTTTATTCAACATTTGATGTTAAGGATGAAGTTAACAAACAATATAGAACAACAATACATTCCTGCACAAACACAGTTCTTCCTGAAGAAATAAGTTTTCTCTAAGTACTCCATTCAGTGCATATCCACATTAATACTCAACTAATGAAATGGATTAGTTTGTGCAACATACCGATTTTGGTCAGAAATATGTTTTATGTTTTTAAAGCATCACTATAGAAACAGGGAAATTTTTATCTGATTATTGGTAAGTAAAGGGAATTTTATTAGTTTTATGTATGCCTAGGGATTATATATAAAAAAAGAGACAATAAAAAACTATTGCTATAACAGGATCTCGATCAGATTGTGGAATCAGAACGTGACCCATCAGCAAGTATTTTTAAAGAAACTATTGGAAAACGGAAGTGCTAGAGAACTATGATAAAATATAGTATTTTTTGGAACTTTTACATACAAAAGGTGAAGATTTTTACAACAGAAAAAGTATTAAATTTATTCTTACTATAACTCTTCAGTCTACTCCAATGGAATTTTACTCAGGTATTTTCTATTTTGTTCAAAAGCAGAGTATCAATTGGGCCAAATAACAATTTGAACACACAACTAACCATACAGAAGTTCTTTCTAGCTCCCTGTCACATTTTTAGAAGTCACAAATTTCCATAATGCTGACTTTTTTTTTAGTAAGCAAAATAATTCTCTTTTATGTTATTAATTTTGCTTTAAATAAATATTTCCAATTATATGTTACATGTAAAATTAATTCAAATAATCAGCAAAAAGACGAGCCTTACCACTGACCTCTGACTTTCAGTGACTTTTCTAATGTCTATGTTCCTATGAGCATGTGAGATTTTATTTCACAAATAAAATCCTCAAGTATTTCAGTGATGACCACAGGTTGGTATGACCACTTACATGGTCAAGTTTTTGTTTGAGCATCCTCAAGAAGTAATTCCTTACCTCCATTTCTTGCCTTAACCAGTCTTCTAGCTCCGAATTCTTTTTAGCATGGTGAGCAATCAAATCTGATCCTCCAATAATGTATGGAAGTTGCCCTGCCCCTGGATAAGCTACCTGTCAGACGATAAATTCTTACAGTTACAAGGCAAGCACACTGCAAGTAAAAGCTCTGTTTTAACAAATTCAGAAAGTCTATTCAGATAACACAGAAGAAAGTCAGTCAGTCTTCCTTTGAATAACATTTATCAGAGACGGTATTCAAAAGACACTGAAGTGAAAAGAGCATTTACAGAAAGCTATTAACTTCTTTTTTCCAAAAGAAAGAAAGAAACAAAAAAAGCGGACAAGTTAGGTATGCTAAATGAATCTGATAGTACATTAAATGGAATTCGAAAACATTATAAACTGATTTTTACAGATAGAATCAGTATAAAATACGACCAGAAATTTAAAATACTATCTAAAAATGAGAGCATACTCTCAGAAAGCTGGGAGTTGCATTATGTGGGTCACACTCTCTATGTAATATTTTACTGAAATGCATTAATGAATTTCTAGTAATCCTATACTTTTTGTTTGTTTGTTTAATATGAGCTGAAGTGGTATTCTTACATTAAACACTAAGAATTTTCTTGAAATTATCCTCAGAACCCAATCAAGCAATAATCTTACTTTTCTAAAAAGTAAGACTTAGTTGGATTTAGAAATCCAAGATTTATTCGACAAAATGCAAAACTCTGAGTCAGCATATGCTTTATAAGTAGGTCTTCAGAGAAGTCAAATAGCTAGCTTTTGGAGGTACAACCAGAAGTTATGGGAGGCATCACTTAACCACTTATTCCAAGTAACAGCTTGGAACAGAGAGTATAAATATCTAAATAAACTAGCATGAGGTAAGCTTTTGTCAGCCTGGTACTTCTTTAGTCAATTAGCAAAACATTTATTAACATTATAATATGGTATTTATATTGTTTCTTTCTGTAGTCACTAGCAATTTAAAATAAAATGTATTTCATAACATATTTCTACAATCTTAAGCCAGTACCTTTTCGTATTTTAAATAGTGCCACCTTGTGACCATTCCAAATACACACTAACCTTTTTGAAGGTTTTGAAATTTTTTTTTCCTTCATAGCTGCTATTTCCAGTAAGCTGACTGTTCTGTCGTGGATGGCTGACAACCAGTGATCTAAACTCAGTCAACAGAAGTCTGCTAGGAAGATTGCTCGATTCATCTTGCAGTTCGTTGCGGTTCTTGTATGGGAAGAAAAAGGAAGGAGCACTTCTAGTGCTTTAACAGACATGCAGTGTATCTAACAGCGTAAACTTTAGAATTATCGTGAGCACAGCTGAGGTAAGAGTTAGGATTACAGAAGGGCAAGGTGAAGCAGCAGCAGTGCTAGAAGCTAAGAAGGTGGATGTACTTCTCAGCCTCCTTACACTACCAAGAGCTGGGAGCTCAGTGAATTTATTTCTTTCGTATTTATATCTCTTGAAAAGACAGGATCATTAAGAACTGCAGTAATAGTAACGAAGACAGTGTACCTCATTTCACTAGGATTTTACTTGAAGAAAGAATATTTTTTTTTTCAATTTAGGTAATAACTAAGAATTACTTCTCTCTCCACCTTAGCTCTTACTCTAATGGAAATTCCAGTTAACTCCACGGAAGACAAAGTTGGACATCTTCAGCTCAATTCTAGCCTACAGATTTACCATCTAGGCCAACTTTAGGGCTTTAAGCCAGATCTGATCGATGAAGAAACTTTTTCTGGTACATAAGAATGTTCATACGCCAGCAAGACTGCACGCACACTTTGCGTGGGGCTAGACCTACGAGCATTAAAGCGGAAGTCCGGCTGCAGGACGAGTTCAAAACTAATGTTAAACTACCCCAATGGACAGCTCCAGCCTAGATGCAGTACAGTTGGTTTTATAGCAAAGTATAAATTTAAAGCCACATAATCTGAGCTGACCCTGCACTTTGCTGTATCTGCACAGCATTCCCTCTTCTCAGACTGTTTTCTGGACGTATGGGAAAAGGTTTTATCGTGCCCTTGTTGTCTGACTACACTCTCCTTTTATCTCTTCAGAATCTTTCCATTTCAGTTTCATTTAGCCTAGTCTCCTTTTCCTCTGCCTCACCGACATTCCCAACAATTCTCCTCTCCTTCCTTCATCTCACCTATAACAAAGTTAGCATCCTATTTACTGTTGTTAATCAGCATGTGTTAGATCTATTTTCTCAGTGCTCCCTCTCTTCCATTCTAGTTGTGGTCTCCTTAGATCAAAGATGCTATGTTCTTGTCTAGTCTTCAAGCCTAAACACACACCTCACAAAAACATCTGTACAAGTACTGACTGCTTTGAAGGGTTAATACGATTACATTACGTTGCTCTAGTTTCAATCATCTTAAGTATTCATCCAAATGCCTTTAACAAAAGCACACAGATGAATACAGCTCGCTCTGTCTTTTCACAGCCAGTAAGTTGGATAGGACTATTCAAATTTACACATGATTATTTTAAGGAGTACAATCTTCAGAACCTCCTTTACTCTGAAATAGGATCCACCAATACTATGTTCTTAAAAGCAAAATTTTGATGCATTTTCTTACTGCTTCTCAAACTTTGCTGTTCAAACTTCTTACCGAGACCGGCGAGCCTTGCTTGATCTCACTTTTGATTCCTGAAGTCAGAACTGATCCAAGTTCCTCTTCTTTCTATTTGATCAAAAATTATTTAAAATATAACACTGAAATTAAATACAACTTTAATTACATAAAACTGTTTTCTGCTCTTTACAGTGGAATAAGCAACAAAGCTGGTGAGGGTCTAGAGCACAAGGCTTATGAGGAGCAGCTGAAGGAACCAGGGTTGTTCAGTCTGGATGAGGCTGAGAAGAGCCCTTATCACTCTCTGCAACTACCTGAAAGGAAGTTGTAGCCAGGTGGGGGTCAATCTCTTCTCCCAAGTAACAAGCAACAGGACAAGAGGAAATGGCCTCAAGTTGTGCCAGGGGAGGTTTAGATTGGATATTAGGAAAAACTTCTTCACTGAAAGGGTTATCAGGCATTGGAACAGGCTGCGCAGGGCGGTGGTGGAATCACCGTCCCTGGAGGTATTTAAAAGATGGTAGACGTGGTGCTGAGGGACATGGTTTAGTGGTGGTTTTGGCAGTGTTAGGTTCATGGTTGGACAAGATGATCTTAAAGGTCCCTTCCAACCTAGATGATTCTATGATTCTAAAGTATCAAGAGAAGAATGTTACACTAATTCTCATCTGATCCAAGGTATCTCACAAATTCCACTTACTCACTCATACATTCAAACTTTATTATTACAGCATTTAAATACTGTCTATATTGTGTAAGAACTGACTAGACAGTCAGCTTTAATACATATATTTTTAAATAAACAAAAATTAAACCTGTTCCTTCTCTCTTATTCCTCTCTGCACTGTTATCAGTCTACTTTGCTTTGCTGTTTTCCTCTACAAATCTGGGGGTTTTTTTTCTTCAGTTAAGTGGCTACTGTTAACTCAAAATCCATCGTTTTCTTAATTTCTCTTAGAAAATTGCCTTATTCTCAAAAACAAAAGTGGAGAAATAATCAAGAAAACTAATCACAAGCTGTGTTTTGGTTGTTTTTTGTTGGGTTTGGGGTTTTTTTACTCCCTCCACTACCAGAAGACATTAGTGATTTGAATTCTCTCATACAGGAACGTTAATAATCTTTCACATGACATCTAGAGATTCTGACTTGAAAGATGTAGGTCACCACTGTGGTATTCAACAGAACAACTCAACTAAAGGTTTCTTCATGATATTCATTACATAAAGTTAATGCGATTAAGTATTATTGTAGTACAAATATCAACATTATAATTAACACAACAACATACAACACGAGAATTTTTTCTTGGACCAGTGATAAATTCTGATGTTCTACCTACAGTATTCAAGATAAAAAAAAAAAAAGAAAAAAAAAGAGGAAAACTTTCAGCACACAAGCAGCTTTCAATTCACAAAGAAACAATGTCCTGAAGAATACAAAAACATTTAGATAGTTATAATACTGCAATGTTTACGTGTAATAGATACATTATGTAAATGTTTAGTTCAGAGTGATTTCAGAGGTTTGAGCAAACAAACTTTACAAAGCCACTTTCTGTATATAGGCAGCCTCATCCTTAAAGGAGCTATCTGCATCCTTCTAATACAGTTGTAAATGTCAAGATTAGGCACACAAGAAGAATATAACTTACCAATATTTTATTCTCCCCCCTCTGCTTTACATTTACTTCTTGACTTCTGCTTCCTTTGTCTTCCAAACATCTTTTTTTTCGTGTATTTCCGTGAGCTTCCTGGTCATGATTTGTCACTGGATCTTCCCAGTCTAGGTCTCTGCTTCCAAACACAATTTCTAGTGCCTCTGTATCTTCAGATAAATCATCTAAGTCCTTTCTCTTCTTTGGTGCATGCTTTTCACTAGAAGTAGTTTTAGTGTCTGTTTTATCACTTAATAGTTTGCCACTTTCCCTCATAAGCTTTAAACCTGTGTCTTCCAATGCAGAATTTGGGGTTGGGTCCACAACGTTATCCTCCTTTTGATGCTGTTCTGCTTCGCTGTTCCACACTGATGAAGCTGCGTGTTCAGGCGATGACCTTTCCTCCATTTTTGCTAGCTTGGGTACAGATGTTTCTTCTCCTTCAGCTCTTTCCCTTAGGCAGAAAGTAATTACAAAAGAAATAAATTAGAAAAACATTTTTTAACGTGACTAGCTGCGTATGCAACTTAACAGCTTCCTGGAGCTTTAGTGACTGCATTGTGCAATTTGAAAGTAAGCACCCTTGAGGAAAAACTTGTCATTCTATAAAGACGATCTAAATATTATCTTTTTAAGTATGTTTTGAATTAAAGGTAGAACCCTTGGATTAAAATTTTTTTCCGGAAACACCACCAACATAACAATAAGGGAAGTAATGTCAAGAACATTTCAACATACCTTTTTCTAGCTACCTGGAAGTAATTTGTAATTGAGTTAGACTGGTGACGTGAAGCACACTCATTAGGTTTACCAGCTTCTGAAATTTTAGATGGTGAGACAGGATGACTTTTTTGACTAAATCCAAATGTTCTATTCACTGTAGATATCGATGATCCTGCATTTACACTGCCACTTGTGGTAGGGTTTTTCTTTACAGCAATTATATCCTGGAAACCCATTTTCCCTCGTCTGTCCATCTGGGGAGTATTCTCTATCTCCATACTACATTAGAGAGAAAAACATTAAGGGAACACACAAGAAGTTACCGCAGAGATACACTCTCTGTGGTAGAATACCACTTTTTAAAAAAGCTGTACCTGTACTTTGAACATAACATAAACAATGTAGGTGTGCTAAAAACAAACTGTAAAATCCACTATGATAAATATATTTTTATAATGGTATAAGAGCTTGAAAATTTCTAATACTTAAGCTAGTCAAATCAGATATGCAGTATCTACATTTGTATCTGAAAGAGTGATATAAGTGCTACGTGACATTATCTGTTATCTACCGCTGAAAAGCAGACATTATCTCACTGCGAACAAGTAATGGCAATTTAGTAAGCGCCATTTCTATGACTGTGTATCTCTGTTCATGGCACAAAAGGTTGCTTTATTTGCAAGTATTAGCTTAGAAACTATTTCCATGAATACTTTACCATGTCTGCTCTTCTATTTCTGTATCAGCTACATACACTGTGCTGTTATCTGCAGCAGTTGGCATTATGGTTTCTTCCACAGCCAAACTCTGAGAAATGGCTCGTCCCACAATAGCTGATGCAGCAGTACTTTTAGTTATGGCTGCAAGATCAACACAAGAGAAGAATTAAAAGGTTAATATCAAATCTGTGATTCAACAAATATTGGTAACTGATCAGGTCAGGTTTTTGTAAAATAATCTTAAAGCACTTTTAATAAAAAAATTAAGCACATTTATCACTTAAAAACAACCAACCAGTTCTAGAGAACTATATTCTGGGATTCAGTTTTAGTTAAATATTCCACTGAATTAAGTCATGGAATTTCTCTTAAATAAAAATGAAGCAAAACGGGAAATCATATATTAATATGGACATAATGCAATTAATACATCATGCAATACGTATTTTATGCAAAAGTGTCAGAGCACAAAATTCCTTACTTTACAGCTTTATGATGATCTCTAATGTGATTATTATATTTGGGACTATTTCTACTAATATAGAACCAATATTTGCTATCAAAAAACCTTAGAATAAATATCTTCTACAGCCAATTTCTTATAATCCCCATAGTCAGGGATCACTTTAAAACATCGTTTGCTGCTCTATTTAGTTACGTGCCTTATTTCTCTGTAAAAGAGAAAGAAGAGCATACACAACACCTTTTATATTGTCTGCTCTTTCACTTATCCTTGTCTTCATATACTTATGTCTTCTTCAAGTCATAGGATACTAACATTTACTATTTTAACGTGTTTCATTGTGCTCCTGGATACATTTTTTAAATTACTAGTCACCTCTCACCTCTTTACATTCTTCCAGCATCTCATTCTGATTGAGACAGTACTATCCTTTCAGATAATCCATTTTTATACGTTCATTCACTAATTTTTCCTACCGCTGTAACCTACAGAGGAGTAACCTATAGACACAATGAGCTACTCCTTGAGCAACTACATCTTATATACGTTGCTATTTGCTGTTCTGAGACAAAAGCAGAGGAAGAAGTCTTGTTTACAATCTCTTTGATTTGCAACACATACATGGAAGTTTTTTTTATAACTCACACACAATAGCATTTGTTCCCTCTTAGCAAATAAACCGTAAACATAGATACCTTTAAAAGCCTGATACACAGTCTGTTCATATTCAGATAACTTAATTTTGATCCATTTGAATCATTCAGACTGGAAACAAGAATCAGCATTTCCAATTTATTTGGATGTCTGCAGGGTCAGTATCTTTAACTTTAATCTGAGAATTAATTTATTTTGTATTGTTTTCTAAACTAACTGGATAGACGACAGACCACATACAAGTTATTCATACAGGAATACCAGGCAATCAAAATATTTTTCAGAGCTGTGCCAGTACGGTATGTATATACTTCCCTCTTCAAAATACATTTTTGAGTAAGTGATGTTCCTGTATGTAAAGACAAATTTATGGGGGTTTTGTTTGATTTTTTAAAAATTGTAGAATCTGCTGCCCAATACAACACTTTGTAGAACAGAATAGAACCTAAAATTATGCACATAATGGACAATTTTATAGAAAGAAAATACAGACTAACAATTTTGGAAGAGGCATGACAAATAAAAACTCCTTCTCTCTCTCAAACATTTTTATTATTACTGTATTAACAAATACAAGTTAAGTTTCAAGCCAAGACTTGGAACGCCCACCCCCAAACTATTACTTAAGCAAATGTGGCAATCATGTCTCATTGTTTTTACTTCTTGCATCAAGATTATGTTTAGTTTTGAACTGGGTGGGGGGTGGTTGAATTTTCCTAAAGCAAGTCCCTTTTTGTGGAGGGGAAAAAAAGAAGCAAGCCTTTACAAATTAATTCCATTCTTATTCTCTCAATTTCTAACACTTATCTTTTACCTCCCTATCACTCCAGCCTTTTCATGAAAGATAGAATAGCATGGAATTCAAATACCACATACATATTAATTTCAGTGGCCACTAAAACTCCAAACTTCAGAGGATTGTTTTAAAATACATTCCCTTTAAAGATCAATGTACTATGTGTCTAGTTTTTATGCTTATTTTAGATCTGCTACTTTTTAATTTACATCTGAGTCATGTAATTCTCATTGCAGTTTATTGCAAGACCATTAAAAAACAATTACCCCTTTAGACTTGTATATATTTTCCATACAGTATCATTCTGTTTTAGTGGTCTTGCAAAACAAAAGAACATTAGCAGTTGACACCCCCGTACCAAAAGAAATACTGCCTCTTTAATGCTCTTAACTTATTACTACCCTTCTTCCAATTACCTTTGCTAGCAGGCTGCTTTTGAGGGTTGCAGTATTTTTCTGTAGACATGAAAATAACAGCCAATCCAATTTCTGCCTCGGGAATAGCCCTGAGATCCTTGCTGTTAATATACAAATAAAGACAAACAAACCAAAACCAAACAACCCAAAAAACGTTTCTCAATACAGATTCAAAGATGAATAGACGAATGGTACAAAGTGTTCAATTCTTCCTTTCAAAAAACATCAGTCTACACTATAATTTTTCACAATACAGTAAGTCAGCATAACTTGGGATTTTGTTTTCTTTCACTGCTTTAATAAAATGGCATCACAAAAATCCTAACATCTAAAAAATATGCAATCTGCCCTCTCAAAAAAAAAACCCTACCACCAAAACAAAAACTGGTTTTCAACAGAAGCTGCTCTTCAGAAAGACTGTAAGCAAATAATTGACAGCAGTGAATCCCCTGACCTCAAGGTGCCATCTCAACCGGTTTCCATGAAATAAATATGTATATTTATTCAAAAAATCATAGATTATCTATTTTCCATAGAATATATTAATTTTAAACTTCTTTTAAATAGTAAAAGAAAAACCACTTGCTATCTGTAATTTCAAATGAATTTTTGTAGCATTGGATCCTCCAAAAAAGAAAAAAACCCCGCTCTGATCGAATTCTCACAGAACTGCCAAGTCCTTTTTTTCCTGCTTCAAGAAATTTTAGTTATGATGCTAAATACTTAAAGCCATGAAGAAAAAGCCCTCTTTATAAGCATCCTACTGCTTAGATACATATGCAAACACCATGACTAAATCTCTGCAGAAATTCTGAAATTATCCTACCACTACACAAGAGAACAATGCAAACCTCTGCAAGACAGTGAGAATGGAATCAGTCCAGTTTCTCACGGAGTCAGATCCTGGGATCTGAGAGTTTGTCAAGCCCACATCAACAACACAAACTTCAGGAGAAATTAGTAAAGATGTTTCTTTTCTTCCTTCTGTCATCAACTTTGCTTCCCCTCCTCCAAGAATAATTGCTGGACCCAGCTTCTTATGCTAAAAAGAGAATGCAAATTTAAAAAAAAAAAAAATCTGAAAATACAGTCAGTTTGTAAGTATTAGCATAATGAACTATCAGCATAAGGCGTATCACTGATGCACTAACACAGTTGTGATGTATTCTGTCTCCCCCCTGTATTTCATCTTGCTTAGGCCACTGTATTCGAAGAAGATAAATACACAGAAATCCTTCTTTCCTGATGAAGTCAGAACGAGCGTGAATTCACAGAATCTATGCTTAGCTACCTCTGCAACATTTTTGCAACGTAAAACTTGATTACCTGCTTGGCAGTTAGAAATACAAAAGTTTTTCCACTGAATATTTTTTTCCTTTCATGACGCTCAGATAAATCCAGTTTTTCCGTGCCAATGGAAGGCTCATCAACTGGAGGATAAAAGCTACAAGAACAGAAAATTATAGTTACAAAACTCAGATTTACCTATCAGTCCTGACTCGTAGTATTTTCTGTTTTAGAGTAAAGCTCTAAAGGTAAAACACTGCATTGCTCTGTTAAAACTATTTATACAAATATTTTTTCAAGCGATTGTTAAGAAAAAACATAGCCTCTAATTTCTCAACATCTAAGCTACGATCAAGACTTTCTACTGCAGTAACTAAGAGGACCACACTTCTAGGAATGCATTCAACCCGATGACTTTAACCATCTGCTGTACGTGTACCCACATTCTCCACTAACAATACTGCCAAATGAGACTGCAATCTCATTCTGCACTTACTCTAGATAATAGTAAAACCCCACGCAAACTTAGTCATCTTGCTTCCTCTACTCTTCACGTGGGGATAGCTACTCTTCCTTCTCTTCTACTGGATCGAGAAATCGCGTACCACCACACAGACGACAGCTTACTAATATGACAGAAAATAAGTACACTTTTCTTGCTGGTGGGATAGAGAACTGAACTGATTCACCCTGCAGATTTTCAATCGTTTTGGCCAGTACAAGAGAAGTGACCAGGTATTCAGCTGGGGAACAGATTAGGCAGAACTGAAACTCTACACTGAAGCTCTCATTTTCGTCACGGCCTGTGATCTCAGCTCCGATTAATAATGGCATTCCCACATCATAAAAAGCCGCTAGAATTAAGGCAAGAATCTAACTGAATTTCAGGATAGGATCTTTGAGACATATATTCACTACTAAAGCAGTTCTGACAGAGCAAGGTGAAGGCACATACTAGAAAGAATGGAAACAATATTGATTTTAACCATACTATACTATGTCTGTACCCAAACAGCAGTTTACATACATACTCTGGCTGATCATACAACTATGTATCTTTATTCTGACCACTGACTATACATCCTTCTCATACTGCTATGCAGGGAAAAAAAGATGCTGAAACACACTCCCAGCATCTCATTTAAGAGCACATTAAATTACATATATACTGTATATATACACAGAGATATGTTTTTAATTTTTTTCCCCTTAACTTATGCAAAGATGAGCAGATTCTAAGCAAGAAACATACTTCACGAAACACTGAAATATTATAGGTTTCTGAAAAACATGCACTATCTGTAAACATATAAACATTGGTCAGACACTGTGACTATTCATAAACATAGCTGAACATAAGAATTAGCACATAAATTTTCTACTGCATCCAAATTATAACTCAATTACAATACACTAAAATGTTGGATATAATTACAGTTAATTTTAAATAATCATTATTCTTTTGTGTTCTTCAGAATTAGTTCCTGAAGCTTTATGTACACAATGGAAATTAACCAGCCTGAAACCATCAGGTTTCAAAAAACGAGTATTTGATTAAGTTTCAACCACCATTCAAGTCTGTTTACAAAAATATTGTTGCACTGAAATAGATATGATAAAATCTACTAGTTATAAGAAATAGAGCAACTCAGACTTTAGTTATCAGGCCAGAAGACTTCTGATACTGTGTACCATAGAGACAGTTATTAACCTAAGATAAATACAGGGCACATAGTCATCTTTAAAGACCAAAGGATGAGTAAAAAGGGAGAAACAGCGGTTTCCGCTACTTTGGAACTGGACTATAGTTTCTATATAAATATATTTCAAACCTCTCTTTTTTAATTTCAGCAGGGAACTTCAATGGATCATCTCCTCCTCAAAGAAACCTTTGATTTTCCTTTGAAACTCTTATCCAATGCTGATTTAAGCTCAAAAGGCACCACAGCCTTTTTTCCATCCTAGGATTCTGAAGTGCTCTTTGTACCCTTTCCCCAGAATCTTTGAACAGTAACACCATTATCCAGAAAAGTCCCTCTACAAGTCTTGAATCTTTCAATAAAAAGATTTTGAGTCTTGATGAGTTTCTGTTAAAGGCTTGGTTACCTTCCTACTTTTTCAAAGCCCTGCACTATTTACACTGGACTGCTGTCATAAAACATGTTATTTCATACAGGGCTGCACTTACGCAGCCATTAGTGAAATCTTCAGTTACCGTTCTTGCTTAGATATATTATCAGAGTGTACCAGAGGACTGGGGTAATACACTTCGCCATAAAAAGCCTCAAGTAAGAAGCCCCACATTCATGCGTGAACTGCAGGTTTGCAATTCTGTAAAGTCTTAGTATAAACAAAAAGAAGTTTTAATTTTTTTCAACTTTAGGATTATATTACCCTAAGTTTTTTGGGGGATCAGATTTACAGCAGTAATAAGATTTAACTGCCACTCTGTATTACCACATCAATATACCCTTCTTATTTCACACCCAAACTAGTATTGCCCCAAGTTGTTTAGAGTCTGGTAGATGCACCAGCTCAGATCAGCATTAGCTACAATGAACAATGTGGAGATTCCCTGTGAAAGTTAAAAAAGTATTTCTGGAAAATGAATGCAAACAGTTGCTAAGTAAACTTTCAGTATCTTCCCACAAGCTCCATCTTAAAGATATCACCTATTTAAAATACTGTAATTATTTTACATATAGATCTGTGTATTACACCAGCTGTCTCATTTAGCTTGATGCAGAATTCTCTCTTTGAAAGCTACGTAATGGATATACCGCTAGTGTCACTAACATTTAGTCAGCTCAATTCCTCTGAGGGTCTTAATAGTTAGCAAAAATATTTCAGAAGGGGAAACATATCCCTCTCTGCTATTTTAGGGAGCACTTCCCAGCTCAATTGTACTGTCACTTCTATATTAAAGGGATGGACGACATGCACAGTGGTTTCAAGGGCCCAAGCCACTGTTTGCTTGTTGCTGTGACAGTAATAGTGGCCTTACAGCTAAGTAACATTAGACCAATCAAATTCCAGATTGCACAACCAATTGTTAGCTTTTGATGGCTTGTGCTACCCGTACTAAATAAAAAGAAAAATAATCTGCCAGAAAACCTTAGGTCCAATATTTCAGAGAGGACTCTAAATAGTTTTAGTTTTCTCATGTCATTGTAAAACAACATAGAAGTATAAGTAGAAGGAAAAGTTACAATTCATGAAGATTCTCCTTCTGAAACTGAAGGCCAAATGAGTTTTAAATGCGCAGAGATGATTCATCTGACGTATTACATAAACCCCTGCAAATGTAAAACAGCATCTAGAAACTAAAGAGTATTTGCTATCAATTGCTGCAGATTGGCACCTGTATTGTTCTAACAAGGTACTGTCACATTCCATAAAACATATTTTGTCATGTAGCAAGTGCAGCTTATTGTGAATCCTCTGCAGCTTTGCCTCCATCACTGTGTGTGCACCAGTGAGGTTTTTTAGCTGCCCTTCCCCTCCACCCCACCTCATTCTTCAAACTATTCTACCAACGGCTATCATCAGACCCACTAAAGGAAATAAATTAAACTGCTATGTCCTAACACATATGTATGTGTGTATATCCATACACATATAAAATCAACAGTGACTTCTATTCTTCTTCACCACCCATTTCCCCCAACTCAAATGGCTGGTGTCCAGCAACCACCTGGTTAGAAAAATACATTCACAAAAAACGTAGTATCTTGAATGCCCTTAAGGTAATTTCACAATTTTTTCTCCCTGTTAACTGACATTAAAAGTTCAACAAAGATATTACTTTTCAAATATCAGGTATTCTTACAATTTCCATTCATCATGTATTCCATTTCACAGTATCTTCCAAAGCATGCAAAGAAGCGCTTAAAAAACCGACACAAGCATCCATGCAGTTTACCTTTTAAAAATACATGATAGAAATTTCTTACTTGCATCAATCACATGTTCATACAAAAAACCCACAAATCAACAAAAAACAGTCCACCAACAAACAAAACACAACTGTTTCCCTTTTCAAGGTACAAATAGCAGCAGCACAGCCTCAGATGAAATTCTCCTATTCAATAATGCGATCATTTTACACTTTTCTACATAGAGAAAATAACCAAAAGGGCTATTCTGCATTACTTATTAAAACCCCTCCTATTTCAGGGAATTCAACGGTGACGCTAATTCTGTTTCGACCAAAGTTTACAGTAAACTCAGTAACTAACTGTGTACTGGGAAAATGTCTACATAATGAAATAAGCTTAATATAATTTATTTTATAAAAATACAATTTTCTTTATTTTAATGTATCAGCTCCCCAAAGAGTTTAAATGTTGCTCCAAACAAACCAACAAAACAAAGCTGCATTTACAGATAGTAACATCTCTAAGCATATAGTCAATTCCAAAAGCTTATTTTGTAACTCTAGGGACGAGATCAAGTAAATTGCCTGAATATTAAAATGGATGTCATACTAATCATTCTTCCACAAATAAAGTCACTGTGAATCACATATTCTGTCAAACATGATAAATGTGTAGTTATTTGATAATTTAACTTCCATAAATTTAATTCTATGACACTAAAAACATGATACTTACTTTTCATGATTTGGCAACTGTTGCCTGGACTGAATAGCTTTGATTAATTCAACAAAAAACTCTGGTTTTATAATTGGTCGACCACAAATCAAAGCACATATAGTCTGAAAAGACAGAAAATATATTTACCACATGGAAGAAGTTCAGATAAAATATGGGTCAAGTGACATTAGATTTTTAAGATCTTAGATGTGGAAAACATCACACGGAAATTGAACAATAATGAATTTTGCTTCTAACAGCCTGGTTTTTAACTGCCGTCTTAATGAAAGTTATGAAAACGTACCAGCCAACTGATGAAAATCAGTAACAGTCTTCAAAATTGGCTTTTTTCACTTGCTTTCCCTACAACCTCCCATCAACATTAAACCTCTTTCTAAAGGAAAGAGTTGGAAAAGAAAGAGTTGATTTCACAGCTTTGTAGAGGAAAATCTTGAGCAGGTCTAGAATTTAATTCACATTTATGGGAAAACTGCAGAGCAACACCATCAATATGCAAAAGCTCAACATACCTTAACAGTAACTTTTACTGATACCATTACAAGATGAGTACACTCTTTTGTCCATTCATTCACAATAAGGCCTCCAAGCTGCTGGATGGCTTGATTTAAAGCAGTTTTCTGAGCTCCATCTAAACATGAGGAGCAGACAACCAAAGGTTCATACTCTACTCTGTAAAGAATAAGTAAAACACTCTGTAAAGAATAAGTAAAACATATTTACTTTAGTTATTTCAGCCAATCATTATGATGAACAGAGCTGACTTAACTATCATGTTTTCTCTGAGGGAAATCTGAAGGGGGAGACAGGAGTTGCGGGGAGATACATACTCTTACCTAAGTCAAAGACTGCTTTACAATTTCCTGAAGAAAGTAAATACTGATTTTTAATTCAGAAAAATTAACATTTTGACTTGAGGTCTGATATATTTCTAAGGACTTTTGGGTCTTTCACACATGTCACACAGAATTAGCGCTTCGAGAACACTGCGAGGTCAGGGAACAGCAGAAGAAACAGTGTACGTGCTTCCAAAGGCAAAAGTATACTCAACTGAACATTCCACAAACAGATTAGTATTTTTTTTAAAAAATATATACATAAAAGTGTCATAGAATGCAAGTTCAAGTAACTTTTTCCTAACACTGCGTTATTCTTGACCATAAGCCTATTCATATTTGTAGATCTTCCATAAGGAATCACAGCATATCAAATTCCAAGATTTCTGCCTACAAAGCAGAAAGCAATTTAATCTTTGTGGTACAACAGTCATGATGTATCTAGTCTCATGGCATGATCCATGTACCACATTTCAGGTATGTCTATCTAAAATATCAAAAACAATTTATTATAGTAACTGCAGGAGAATGTCATTTTTTCTATCAATAGTACCATCAGCAGTGACAAAACTGAGTCAAATTTTAAGGAACAAAGACAAGTCTGGTTGCTTTAATGTTGATTTTAATGGTCATTAGAATTTGTTCTATTTACCTGCCACTTTATTTCAAGGCGTGCTTCATACATTCAAACAGCAAGCACTGGCTACTGTGTTAAATTTGAAAAAGTAGCAAGTTGGGCTCACTAAAGGGAATGTAGATGTACATCACAGCAACAAGCATTCAATGGCTAATGCTGCACAAAGCATTCTCCAACTACGTCAGTCCTTTTCTCATCAGATTATCAATAGCTAACAAGGGCTCAGAGGAGCTCTCTCCCTACCCTAGCCGTCTCCCCTTTCTTTGCCTAGGATAGCCTGAAAACACTCACTGTACATGACACAACATCTTCTAAAATGCCAATGCTTTACTATGAACAATTTTAATTTCTTAGTGTCAAAATAAAGTATATTATAAAAATATGTAATGGAAAACTATTGCAGAAGCAGGTGTGGAACACAGGCAAAATACTACTCATCTCCTTTGCTTTCTAAAAATTCATCACTGCCATATCACTTGCTGAGTCATACAATGTGCTAAAATACTCTTTTCAAAAAGTGCAATTTTCTATTTGATATTTTATAATCAAAGCACTTACCTAAACTTGCTTTCAAAGACTCCAAAGTTGATTCTGTCGCCAGACTGCAAAGACACTGAAGTGCCATTAAGTTTTGATCCATTAACAAAGGTACCATACTTAGATGTATCTCTTACTGTTAATATAGTGACTGGGAGGGACTGGTTCTGAAAATAAACATAAATAAGTCATTATAGTTTATCAGAATGAGATAGTTTTATAAGAAACAGGTTACTACCGTCACAGATCAAAGCAGTAGACAAATAAGAAAAAGCCCACAAAATACCATCCTAAATAAAGACTTTGGATAGTGAGGCTAGCTACATATAATTATTCATCTTTTGGTTTTCACTGTGAAGGAATGAGAGAAAACATTCATATTTTTAGCTTCAGAACTTCTGTGCTTCTTACACTCAGTCTTCTGGAGGCTGTGCAAGACAATCAGTCACTGGCCCAAAGCCTCTGCTAGTGCGATGTAGCAAGGCTCTGGGATTTATTACGATGCTTTTACCTACCATTCAGCCCTGGCATAAGCACCCAAGTCACATTCCCTCGCTTCCTTCCACAAGCACTGTTAGCCTTCCACAAGCTGCAGGGCATGGTGGCATCAGCATGTCTTAAGAGGAGGTTAGACACTGTCGTATTTCCCACATACTTCACAAGTTAATGAGAAAAGTCAGCTTGTTTTTATGAAATTCTGCTGCGTAGTCATACATTATTTGCAGCATTAAAAGGACAAATTATTTTTATGTATTTAATTTTGAATTCTATATATGGTTACATAAATGAAATTCCTCCCAACTGGCTTCAAAATGCCCTTAAACATCACAACACATAAGTGCTGGTAAATTGCTGCTTGCTAATCCTTCTTGGGACATTTTTATTTTCAGTCCCTTAAGCATATAGAGAATTAATGATGTGGAAAGAAACACAAACTAAGCCTGCAGTAAGACAACTGAAGCACATTCCAGAACCAAGACCTAAAATCTGTTTATGTAATGAAATTTAATGGCATTCATTTTCCTGCTGTGATTATTTTAATACAGATTCCTACTGAATCTTCAGTCTGGGATAAAAGAGAGCTTGGACCAGTAGAATTCTACCACTAAATTTCTCAACACAGGCAAGTAATCCTGAAGAAAAAAAACCAGTCAAGATTAGGAAAAGGCCGGTGATCAATGGTGCTACTCCATACACAAAACACCAGTGAGAGTAAAGTCAGAGTATGTATGGTCATGGTAGACTGAATTACTTGCACAGAGTATTGATAATGCAGTAAAATGCTACTTACAGGGGCTGTTTCAGGATGACTTACTGTCAGAACCGCATGACTTCGACTGATGGACTGATCATCCTGAATCAAAATCGCACAGTTTTTGCGTCCAACAACATATTCTGTACCACTTAATAGCCAATACGGCTCTCCTGAAAATAAGCGAGACAGAAATATATCAATTTAAGAAAAAACTCCAAAACACCCAAAGCACTTAGGAAATATTCAGAAGTTTGTAGTATACCTGAAACTCAACTTTGCCATGCATCATTTATCAGGCTGACTAGAATTATGCATTTAGTTTATAGACAAAAAACTTTCTTCCTCTCTCCCTTGCTTTGTCCATTATAAAAGGACTCATTTTATGACAAAGCAGTTACAAAAGTAGCAGTATACTTTTTTTTTTTTAAAGGACAATATATTTTTATTAATATTTTGCTTCTTAACTTTGCCCTTATATTACTTCTTGAAGATTAAGTGTTTTATACAGAGTAATAATAAAAAGATTACAATTTAAGACAGCTTTTCCAAAACACAAGTTTTAATTGTACATAATTTAATTACAAACTAATTAAGAGGTTCAGAGGAAAATGTCCTCCTAATGAATGTGAGAAGACCGGCAATGTAAATCGAACTGATACTTAATAAGTTCAGTCTGTGGCCTCTGCTTTAGCTCATTCTTGGTAACTACCACATAGACCACAGGGTGGCTTTTCAGTGAATGGCTTGACTGCTTCCAAAAGGTGTGTGTTACCTACTGGTCAAAGGAACCAGAAATGGTTCTTGATGAAAATGAATGAATAACTACAGATTAAATTCCAGCTATCAACCCTGGGCAAATAACTTTCCAAATATGAACTGCACAGAAATGATCATCCTGAATACAACACCACCGGTGTTTTGGCTCTTGCTCAAGAGTCCTCCAGGCAGTAAGAGAGATAACTCAGTTCGTTTCAATAGGATGAGGTACTGTTGCCACCAGGAGATACACCAAACATCCAAAATTCACTCCCAATGAATTCGGAAATAAAGAGCAGATGCAGTTGTGACAGGGAAGATCATTATGCAGAAGAGAAAATATTTAAGTCGAGAAGAAATTTGTGTATTATATGACACCTATCAATTTATCAAATTTCCTATGGATAAGGAAGCTGATGAAGAAAGGTCCCGTGGTGTTTTAGCTTCAAAATTCTGCATCCAACAAGCAATGTGATGTCTCAAGCTCAGCGCTTGGTCCTTGAAACATCAACATATTTAGACTTATTTTTTAAGAGCAGGGCCCCCTGTGGTTGACTTGCGCTCCAGAGCTCAACTCCTCAGGTATTTCAGAGCAGCGCCCTGTGACCCGCCTCCCCGGCTGCAGCAGCACCCGAGAACACCCCACATGGGCTCACGGAGCATGAAAAGGAAGAGGAGCTGCGGTCGGCGCTGCTCAAGGGACAAGAGTCCCCCAGAGCGACAAGGGGCTTCTGCCACCACCGCGCCACACCGGACCAAAGCGGCTCCGCCCGCGGAGCGCGCACAGGCCCGCCTGAAGCCGCAACGCCGGCGCCTGACCCTGGCGC
>VZSF01009415.1:79056-201903 GCA_013398295.1 Chionis minor | reverse complement strand
GCCCTGCCAACTCATGCGCCAAGTACGTTGATCAGTATCATATTTTGCAAGAGTGATTTTTAATTACCTCCCTGCTTTCAACCAAAATCTGTTGTTGAGAGGGTTCTTTTTTCTTTTTAGTTTTTATTTCTATATGGAGTCCAAAATTTGCAGTTTTGTAACAGCCATTTATTCTTTAAAAAAAAAAAAATCCTGTAAAAATGCCTTTGTTGTTTTTGCTTTGCTGTTTATTTCAAGTGTATGTTGGGAACTCCCTTGTGTTTTCTGTATATATGCATAATCCTAATTATTCAATGCTATATCGATGAGTATGTCAATAAGAGAAAAACTATGATGAATCTATGACAAAAGAAGATATGTTTTTAATGCTTGTTAAAGATGAAGTATAAACCTGAAAAATGATTGTTGATTGATCAAGTTTTCCATGGGAAACACTTCTCTCTTAAAAATCCTGTTTAGAGAAGATTCTGAACTACAGTCATTGTAATGTATCAACATTTCTGATTTTAAGAACAGTGCCTGCACTTGTTAATCAAAGCAAAAAAATCAAGTATATTAGCTGCTGAAAACCTTTTAAAATCCTGACTTCTACAGAGAATTAGAATAGATTTATTTTTTCAATATATTCAAACTCAGACTGTTGTTTAAAAGTTAAACAAATTGTATCCTTGGCGAAGTGTGTGGCTGAGGAACACATTTCCTTTGGAAAACAAAGAAATCCTTTAATCTGCAGATAAATCAAATGAATCATGTTCTAACACTAGGCATCAGTTGGTCTTGCAGGAATTCAGCTGTGAGACTGGAGTTTCAATTCATGTGTTCTAAACATTGTTCTGTGTGTGTCATTTTTGCCTTAGCATTTAAGCTGATGTAGATTTTTAGCAATTCTGAATGAATTATTTTATCAATCCCTTCAATATCACAATATTTGCATCTTCAAATTTTTAAACTTTGCCACTTTTCCTTTGCTTGGACTGCTGTGGAGTTTGTCTCAATTTCTTTATGTTTTCTCATGCTTTTATTTTGATTTATTTTGACTATCCATCTTCACAAATTATCAACACACTTTAGTATCCTTCAGATGTGTTCTAGCCGTAGTTTACCTTACCTTCATCTTTGCTGCTTTACACAGGCATTAATAGATATTTTAGACAATTGTATCTAAATATAGATGACACACAAGAATAAGAACTTTCTCTGAAAGAAAAGAATATATTTTTTTCATGAAAATGTTCTGTTGACACTTTGAAAGGAAAAAGATCCTAGAACATATAAATAAAAAGTTAAGACATAGAAAGTGAAAACTATTAGATTAAGTTCCTTCATGGACAACACACATCTCTCAGAGCAATCCTCATTTCCATTTTGTAACTGTGATATCAAACCACAGAGACCTATTAAATAAACTCAGAGACCTATGTACTAGATGCTTCCAAATGGAAAATGGTTTTTTGTCCTGAGGCTTTTGTTTTTCTACCTTTCCTTCCTTTTCATCTCTTTTCTTTTCCTGTATTCCTAGTGTATAGCTGCACAGTATTTGTTCTTGTTTTTCACTTTTATCTGCTATTCTGTCTCTACCTCATTCCTGTTATATGGGTTTTTTTACTTCTTTCTGTCCCCAGCTCTCTTTCTCTGTCTATTGTCTTCAGAAGTAGTGGCAACCTCATCAATTGTACTGATTTGTAAAAGTACAGAGCCTTTGTCTTGGGGAAAACGAAAGAAAAAAACCCCTCAGAAATATGCTTTCTATTATTTTCAAATAATCTTTCTATAAGTTTATGTGTAATTACACTGCAGTCAGGTTCTGTTTTCTCAGTTTCCTAATGATTTAAATTTATAAAAGTATTATTTAGATATCTTCTCTATCTGGAGAAAAACACCTGAGTTTTCTTCCTGAAAAGCTAAGTGTGTGCTTTTCTCTTGAGAAAGTGACACAAATACAGATTAAAAAAAAATGCTAATTACTTCAGTATAATTGGAACTACTGATTGTAACTAGGCATTTTCAAAGGCCTTGTTTCCTCAAAAGAAAATAAAAGAACATTCTGACAGTGATTGTTTTAAAATGATACAGGCTGCTGTGAGTGTGACTGATATGCCTTTAGTATTGAAATTACCTCAGATTATGCTGTATCTCATAACACTTTCATACCAAATGCAAACTTTCATAACTGATGCTGAGAAGTAATTTAAAATTATTCAACTATTTTAAAAATAAGTTTTATAAAAACACTTTAAAAATATAAAAAAACTCCCACAGTAAAATGTGTTCAAAAGCTGTTTATTCATACAGAACAATATTTATGGAGGCTGATCTTATTCTTTTTGAAAGTTGTTGATATAATTTACTTTTCTGTTGTTTTAATAGAAGTAGACAGAAAGATATTCTGTCCAAATGGACAAGCATGTAGAATAGGAAGGGAACTGGAATGGTAATTGATACATATTATTGCTAAAACACCAAATATTGTATAGAACATAGGTAAACCCATGTAATACATAGCTCCTTCACCAACATCCACTACCAAAGGTCCACACTAAACATAAGCTCTGTACCAAGGAGGAATGAGTTTCAGTCTCTAGCATTATGTGATGGGCTGACTTTGGCCAGGTTCCAGATCCTTACCCAGTCACTCTCTCACTCCCCTCCTGCCCCCAACAGGACAGGGGAACAAAATAACATGGAAAAATTTGTGGGCCAATTACCATGACAGGCAAAACAGACTTGACTACAGGAGGATTAATTTATTGCTGATTAAAAGTAGAGTTGGATGGTGAGAAACAAAGACAACAACTAAAACACCTTCATACACACACTCACCCCTTCTTCCCAGGCTCAGCTTCACTCCTTCATTCCCAACCACTATGTCTTTTCTCCAAGTGGCATGAGAGATAGGGAATGAGGGGCTCTGGTCAGTCTACAACAGCTCCTCTCTGCCAGTCCTTCCCCTGCTTCACTGTAGGTTCCCCTTGCTGATTGCAGTTGTTCATGAACTGCTCCAGAACAGGTCCTTTCCACGGGCTGCAGGGATCACATGTTCCGCTACGGTCCTCTCCATGGGCTGCAGGGGGACAACCTGCTTTACTGTGGTGTTCTCCATGGGCTGCAGGGAAATCTCTGCTTCTCCCGCTCTTTCTTCACTGACTTTGGTGTCTCTAAGGTTGTTTCTCATACCTTTTTTTTTTTTTTTTCCCCTCACTCCTCTCTCTCAACTGCTGCACAGCATTTTTTACCCTCTGTTACATACACTTTCCCAGAGGAATCTGACCCATGGCTGAGGAGCTCAGATGTGTCCTGCAGTGTGACCAGTTTCGGAGCCAGCTGGAACTGGCTGTGTCCAACATGGGCATAGCCCCCGGTCTCTTCTCACAGAAGCTGCTGCTACAGCTGCTACAGCCACTCACATTACCAAAATCTTGCTATGTAAATCCAATGCACATCCTTGTTATTATCTATTTTTGAGGTCATTGCCTGTAGAATAGTCCAACAACTGGGCTCATGACTCATTGGGTTTTTAATTGCATTGGAGTTTGAGAACTCAGTATCTTACTCAACCAAGTCCTGACTTGCAGTCAATAACTTTTAAAAGGAGGCCTTCCTAGTTTTCCTAGTAAAAAAATCCTACCTTCCTAGTAGGATGGTAGGAAACCATCCTACTGGAGCAGGACACTGGCATTTTCCAAAAGTCCCCATGGTGTGAGCAATCTGAAGCAGAGGTTTTGGGGATTTATTTCTGAGTTCATCTATTCTGTAATTTCAGACAGTCATGAAAAACAAATAAAGACTGTAATACTTAGAAACAAGAAACAAGTTAAAATACATTATCAAAGTCCTGTTGCCACAATAGAGCTGAACTGCTGTAATTTTTAACTGGCTTTGTTCTTTCTGAGGAAATAGTAGAATAATGTGGTGGCTTCATGCCGTATGTAGGTGCATACAAGTTTGAGGGCAAAATTAAAAATTTTGGATGACCAAATGAAGATACACATTAAAAGACCATGAAGACCACTCATTTGAGAAACTGAAAATTACAAACAAATTTTCCTTAGTAGATTTAGTACTGAAAGTAGGAGTATTTCTAAGATATTTTAAAATTACTTACAATGAAGTGGAAGTTTCCACTGGTTCAGGCAAGTTAAGAACAGAATTTTCATGTTTATCTGACTTCTAATCATGATGACTATGGAGTGATATAGGTATTTTATTATGCTTATAAATCCAGTGAAGAAATATATATGCAGACTGATACACATTCAGAAGTACTCAGATGTAAATCACTTAGAACAATTGATCTAGAACAATACTTTATCACCAGTGAGCCTAAAAACAAACATAAAATCAATTTGCATGTCACTTTCTCTACTCATTAAATAAAAGAATAAAAATTAAAAACAGAAAGAAAAAAAATTCTTTCTATTTTATCAAAAGTGCTCAGAACACATTTGTTCAGTATCCCACTCCCCACCCTCTTTGAGTGAGAAATAGATTTGTCATACTCTGTATACAGCAATACTATTGTAAATCTTTAATTGTGTTCTGTGTTACAAAAGGATCAAGTCCTTTTAGAGAAGAATAAAGAAAAAGGAAGACTGAAAGTGGTAGGTATTAACAGTTGCAAGTATTAATAAATAGACTATTTCTTTTCAGTGTTGTGTCAAGAGACTGTCTTTTATGATGCAAGATGATGTCCATTTAGCTAAACCATATCATTAAGAATTTTTTTTTTTCTGCAAATAGCATTATTGGGAGTAACTAAACTTGTTTTATCACTGATTATTTTTATATTATTCATGAAAATGGCAGTTGTTTCCTGTCACTGTTGTACAGAAGGGGGAAGGGAAGAAGACAAGTTTTCATTGCCAATTTGAGTGAGCGAGGTCCTCTTCAGCATATAAATAGAGAAATCAATTACCTCAGAATCTATATGAAGATAATTTTGTCTTTGTAGATAATGAACTGGTTTTAGTGATGAAACTGAAAATGAATCCGTTACTAATAATGAGTCTGAGAATGCAATAGGATTATACACCACCTCTTCTGGCAAAGATGCTATGTAAATCATAGGGTAAAAAATAAACAGAGAAAGTCAAGGACATTTAACCAACAGAAAATATACCCTTGTATAATATAGATGTACAATGGACGGTGCTTGAAAGTTTAAGTTACTACTACTGGCCTATTTTTTTGCAAAGAAGAAAAATGTTCTGGACTATATGATTTAATCTATATTGTAAATTACAGTTATTGAATTTAGTGTGTTAATAATCCACTATATAAACTAGTGGTTCATATTCATGAACATCTGTTATTAAAGTTTCAGCATAGCATGTACTGTATGGCAGAAAGTTATTTGTTCAAAAATGGATCCTTAGCATTCCTAATAAAATAGTTTTGGAGCGCATATGGATATTTTCCTCTTTATCTGAGGCCCTATGCTGCTTGCTTAAGGATCAAAAAGAATTTGTTTCCCAGACTTTATGATTTTCTGTCATACACCTTAAGGGCAGTCATGTGATACAAATGTGACCAAAAGGATGAGAGCTAAGACTTACAGACTCATCTATGTTAAGACCAGAGGCACAAGTTAAATCATTTCTCTGCCTACGTATTTAACAGTGCCTGTAATATTAAGGCCAATGGCTTGCAGTGAATGTAACAATTCCTTTTAAAAAAGTATCCATTCTTTATGTCAAACTTCAAGAAATATGCCAGTCTTCATGTCCGTTGATACTTTGGTTAGTTGGCCACATAAATGAAAAAATTGTCTTTTATCAAATTTTTGCACTTCTTTGCCTTTTCTCAGCCATTACCTAAGTCTATTAACTTTACAGTCAGTATTTTCTCCTGTGATCATGCTAGTATACTCTGGTTAGATGTTGGTTTAGTTTTCTCACAGGTACTGTTCATCTTATCTTACTAGTATTTTCATAATTTCTAAAGTAATTTTAAAATCTTTTTTTCTGTACACTCTCCAGACTTTCAGCAACATCATCAACTATGTACAAGTGTTACTTTGACTTCATTCCTCACATTTTCTGTGTTTTTAGTTTTATAGATGGCCATCTTAACTGCTTGACTCTGAAAAACTTTCTGATGTACTAAGAAACCTAGGCAGCATTTATTATCAGTTGTGTCATTCTTTGTTTCTTTCTGCATGAGGGAAACATAAACTCGGTGAGATTTAAAATCTTGTGTGCCCTACCATATACTTTTCCTATACAGAGCAACAGAGTGAACAATGGAGGCTGAGTATTAGATGTTTGAGGTGGTTTTGCTACAGCTACAAATCTACTTGAGTAGAAATGAGAAACTACAGATGTACCGGTGGTTTTAACCCCCTAAAGTTTAGATCATATTTTAAGGAACTTAGTCCTCTAAGTGCTTTGAAGACATTAGCCTTAACATTTGACTTGGTCCTTCATTGAGCTTGGTGAAATGACTGTGGAAAGAGATCTAGTGTGCTTTCATGGCTTTTTCAATGGAGCATTCCATTACCTAGCAATTTATTACAAATAAATCCATCAATATCACTAAGACAATGAGCTACACATGTCCATATTGGGAATACAAATAAGAAAATAGAGACAAATGATAAAGTTNGGGGGGTGGGTTGTGGTAAGGGGAAGGAAAAAGATGATATTTCTAATAAAATATTTGTTTGAAAAAAAGATAAATAAAATCTCCATTAGATCTGTGTACTTGAAAAATCTTCTGAAGCTTTCTGAAAAAAATGGCCAAACTATAGCTTTTTAATTTGAAAAATTTACTTTGATTTGAAATAAGGTACACACTATATTCAAGGTTTGAGCATTGAAATACACAGTAATTGAAGTAGTTCTGTGTACAATATCATTTGCTTGCATATTTACTATTTCAGTTTCTCAAACATTACCTAATGGAATAGGATGGACTTTCTTAAGGAAATAAGGAGAAAATGTCATTATTCTTGCTATTTCTAAATGTTTATCTCTTCTAGAAAATGTTGTTAGCTAAAAATGAACGACTAAAATAGCTTCAATTCTACTATTTATGGTGGAGACTGGCAGTTCAAAGAAAGAACAAAATGCTCATTTCTCTGGTTATAATGCAAAGGACTAGTGAAAAAATAAAATAAATTCTCAGTGGATATCATGTTGTTGTGTTTGCATTACCTAAATCCTAAAAAGAAATAAACAAAAACCTCCAAATGTCAACTGAAATATTATTGAACACTGGGGGCTATTGCTAATTATTTTTCTCAAATGTTTCTTATTAAATCAGCTTTTAAACTTTCTTTAGATTCATCAATCTCAAGTATTTCAATAAGAATTGTGTTTTTAAATAATTCATTAACTTTGACAAATACCATAATAATGTTCAAAAAGGAACTTCTTGAACAGGTGAGGTGTGTGTGTACACATGCATATACACACATTATCATACACACAGAGGCAGTAATCTTTTGGTTGAAGACATATTTAAAGCAGATTACAAATATATTGTCTTGGTAAAATGATATTTCTAAGCCACAAATAGTCAAAAGGCAGAAGGCAGTTGTCTATGTTGCAGTTAACTAAGAGATATAAAACGTTGTTAACTCAAAGCATATCTAATGAAATCTATGAGTAATAGTTGCAAAGAAACTTGCCTGTATCAACGTTTGCGTCACTGTAATACATTCCAGCCAGGGTCGGTTGTCCCTTCCTCTTTATATCTACTATATATATGTTTGCTATTGCACATGTATAATCTTACTTTTTGGGCGCAGTCGAGGTTGGCTGATTTTTACTTTGTCTATTTATTTATTCATTTATTTGCTTGATTTATTTATTTATTTATCTATTTATTTATTTATTTATTTATTTTCTTCAGAAGAGTTTAATGTTTACTAACTCAAGATGGGATAATCAGTGCAGTGTAGTGAGTGCTGACTGAACTGAGAAATCTCTGTAGTGTCTGGTGGGAAGACTCAAGTCTTCAAGCACAACATGAGTCATTTTGCTTCTTGCTGCCTTCTCAAATGTTGCTAGTATGTGGGGTTTTTTTTTCTCCTTCTAGAACACTGGAAACATCCTGGACTGCTCCTTCTTTCTCCCCGTGGAACACTGATGCTTTGGTCTTTCAGCTGGGTTAGGTTTATTTTATTAAGTCTTGGTGGGTGGGAGGCATCATCTAACTTGTGGGGTGTGTGAAATTACACCTTGAATTAGTATTTAAAGTAGGAATATAACTTCTGCGTCAGATTATATGAAAAGATGGGCCTGATCTTTTGGAAGGGTTTTTCTGTTGCACACTTTAATTGAGATCACTGAGGTTATTCCAAAGCTAGGCAAATTGTAAGGATTAAGATTTTTTTTTTTTTTGTTCAGATAACAGAAAAATAAAAAAACACTCTAAATGACATCAAAGGTTTTTTTTCCTCTTTCTGTTAACTGGTGTATTTAAATAAAGCTTAAACTCTTTGTCCTGTGGAAAAATGTGGGGGTTCTTATGGGAGCCAAAAGCTCCTTCATATATTAGGAGTGTAATTCTATTAAAATTTTGTCTGAGTTTTACTCATAGGGCTTCTCTTTCCTGTATTATAGTATTCCAACAGCATTTTAAAACAGATAGTTTTACAGTTTACTTTAGTCTCTCTAACTGGACTACCTGTACTATTTCCAAATTAAAAGGCATCTCATCTCAGTATATGGTATCTGAATTTTCTTAAACTCAAAAATCAGGGGTTTGATTTTTGTTTGCGAATGCTTATTTCCAGGTTCTGAAAAGATGTATCATTTTTTTCTAGAAAGAATACATGGAAATAAATTGATTTATTACATTTAATCTGGATTCATTTGTTTCCCCTCCCTTTTTAATTTGGCAACTTTGTCATTAGATCAGATCTAAGAGTTTCACTTCTATTCCTTACCAAATTAAGGACTACTTAGTCACTTGTCCCAGGGCAAGTGTACTTTTCATAAACCATGTTTATGTTAATTTTGTCCCAGATAAAAACTTGCTGCCATTCACTATCATGAGGTTCAATTAATTCTTTTGGAGACATCCCAATTAAGTGGATTTTACAAACAATTCTGTTAAGTGAAACTTATCGTGCATGAAAAATAGAAGGCAAAGTGTATGAAATTCAAAGCTTTTTTTTTTTTTTTTTTTCCCCAATATACATTTGGCTCAACCCTACCATTGCTGTACATGTTCTTTGGGCTCTACATATGCCATGCCATTTCTTGTTCTACTTTTAGAATGCATAAAATGGAAAGTGTTTTTCCTTCGTTTCCTTGCAACTAGCTTGGCAGAATGCTTCCAATAAGTGTCCAACATGTGTCTCTCTAATAAGATAAATTTATTTGCTTTTAACCTAAACATGATTGAATCAAATATCTTTCAAGAAAAATATGTTTTAAGAAATCATTGACCAATTTCCTAGCTATGTAGGGGAAACATTTCCAGCACACCAAACACTTCATAAGGAAGTCTAAAAATTTGTGTTCTGATTCTCCTTTTCTGGAATGGGTTGATTTCTTTTAATGTGTAATGTATGGTGCTTTTCTTTGCTTGGTCAATGCTGTGCACGCAATTTCTTATCTGCCAGAAACCACAAGACTAAAGATAGTTGTCATATATACTTAAAAAGCACTATGGTTAGAGGGATAAGGCATAAAACGGCATCTGTGCTTGTTCTTTCATATACTTTTCTCTCTGTTGAATTATTAATTCAAAAAGCGGAGAAAATACTAGAATCAACGTCGGAGACAGAGAAGCTAACCCTTTCAAGAAGGCTACAGTTCTTACTAACATGCATTGACCTAGAACTGCTAATTATATTGTGAAGACTACCATATAGCATAGTTGGCTTAGCAGAGACAACTTGGAAGTGAGTGACTATCCATTTCATTCTATCCCTGTGTCAAATCTAGGAGCTTACCAACAAGGAAGAGTTTATCCCAAAAAGACATGAGTGAGCCTCAAATCACCATGTTGGATCTCTGATATGTTGGAAATACTTGTACTTTGAAAGAATACAATACAAATTGTGATATATGGATCTTCAGCGCATTAAGCAAAAAAGTAAGGAACTGAATCCTCCTCTTAGCAGTCAATAAATTCTAAATGCAGTACATGAGCCTCTTTGGTACTAGCAGTAAATGGGAAGACAGTCTGCAGACAATTATTTGCCAGTTCTAAGTGATAACTGAAGTTCTTTCACAGAGTTATTTCTCTGCTAAGCAATACTGATTTATTCTCACAAGATTTATTGTTAGCTTCTGCCTCTTACTTGATATTGTTCCAGTATCCATAGTCTGGATCCAAGGTACACCCTCTGATACAGTCTCAGACATATTTTTGATGGACTTTTGTAAATACTGAATGAGATCTCATATTTTAACTTAAGCTAAATGCTACTGAAATTACTGCCTTTTTTATGATATCTATTAAGGGTTGAAATTTTCTGTAATATAATTTCAGATTATTTTATGTTTGAGAAAGATATTGTTTTGGGGAGAAATTTCAGAAGAAAAAGAATGGAATAAAGAATTGTGAAAGAGAGGATTATGGCAGCTGAAAATTTGCATTAATACAAAGTCTTTTGCTATTATAAGAGTAGAACATTATGTGAGTACAATATACATACCATACTTTGAATATATCTCTTCTGTAAATTCTGTATAGTACATTCCAAATAATGAGCAAAACATCATATGATTGACATTTGTATTATTTTGCTATTCTGTTCACTGGAAACTAAAAAAATGTTTTTCTAATTAAACCTGAATTGTAATCTTACTTAACTGATCAGAGAAAATTGGCAAATTCAGCCTTAATTTCCCAGACAACGGGACAATGTAACCAGGAACTCACTGGTTACCATGAATCAACAGGTACACAGTAATTTTGTGTGCCTCCTTTTTCCCATGACAACTGTGAAGTGATAGAATATAGAAGATGCATCTGCCCTTGCAGCAGAGGGGGTTTATGTGTTGCTGTGGATCATCTGACATACTACTGCATTGTACTTAATAATAGTCTGTGATTACATTTGAGCACTTCAGAGTTAAACTGTATAGCTACAGGAAAGGACTTATTTTGGAATTTAATTTTTAAATCTCTGATAATTTTCTTATCTTTGACATATTTTTGATATTGTATATTTGTTGTTTCAGTAAGCATATTTTCATTCTGCAACATACTTTTATTAGACATCATTATTTGCAGAGCAGCATATGTTCAATTTATTAGTTCCTGTTACCTGAGATTATAAAGTCATATTCAACCTCATTATTTTTAACCTTTTCTGCTTCCTGTTTAGTTGTGTAAACATGTATTTGATATCAGTCAATACTTCCAACCATTTATTGAGAATACTTAGTTTCACTTCAGCTTAATCTTTCATCTGGATACTAAATTTGGGTGTGGAAATTCATTAGAACTCTACTGTAGTGCAATTATTATCACAAAAGGTGGTGAAACATCACCAGTAGTTGTCCTGTTTGATTTTATAATTTGGGAAGAATTCTGTACAGAAGCCGTCCTAGGGAAAAGTTGCCAGGAAAGCATTCAGGTCTTGATCACATCTTCCCAGCTCTAACAGACTAGTTTAACCTGTTCTGGGCTGGAAGGGCAAAGAAGCAATAGATGAATCTTGCTGCATAACTGCTGCTAACTTCATACTCTTGGAGCAGGCTTGGGGTGGGAAACCAGAGGGTGATAGAAACCCTGTGTGAAACCCCTTAACTTGCTGTGGGTATGGAGGGAATCAAGGAGGCTGGGCTGGGGCTATGTGATTACCACATCCATTGGTGTCTTATGCCAGTGGGACTGGGAGGTGTGCAGATGTCACAGATGAGACATGGCTCTCCACAGCTCTAGTCATCCTGGCTAGTAATAAAAAAAAGAAAAAAAAAAGAAAAAAAAAGAGATCATATAACACTAAGTGATGTGGTTCTCTTTTTGTGCCCAGTGGACCCCTATTCCCCCATTACACAAACAAATGGGTAAAAAAACATAAAGTGAAAGAAAGCCTAATTGCTGTTTCCTGGATCAAGATTGCCAGAAAATGTCGATGTTAGTAACATAGGAAAGACCAATTTTACTTATTCTAGATGAGGAATGAATACATAATTTTTTGCTGGACTCTGGAGTTTCCAGAAATTCTGAATTTAATAGAGTAAGATTATTACATGGGTGAAAAAGGGTAAAATATGGTGGTTTATAATCCTTTTGAGTTGCCTACTGTAATTTTTTTGTACTTTTCTGTTTTCATGTTATTCTTACACCACCATAGCATGCAAGTACCTAACAATCAATGGCGAGGGAATTTCTCCTAAATTAAACCATACACGTTAGATTATTCTAAAGCAGTTATTTTGTTGAAATTCATTTTCATGGGTTTTATGAGTCCGCACAATGCTTTAGTGCTTCAACTCAGATGACAGATATTTTCTGCAATGGGTATTTTATTTTGAGGAAATGTATTTTTCAGAAAGTTTTCTGAGACTGCGGTGTGAATAAAACGTTTGTACGATTATCTGTGACCTTGGGAGCTGGTCTCTGTGACTCAGGTTTTCCTGCCTATAAATGCTGAGCTCTAATACTTGGATTTAAAATTTGTGTGTTGTCGTGGTCCCCATTTCAGTGATGATATAGTTGGTCTTCTAGCACAGATTCCTGCATTGCGTAAAGTATCTGGAAAAATGGGTCTCTAGGACCTCAGCCTCCTGCATTGCCTGTTGCCTTGCTGAAGGAGCTGGGAGGGACTGAGTGTAATGCATAGAAAAAGAGAATGGATGTTGAGACTCAGAAGGGGAGGAGAGGTCCTTGCCTGAAGTTGAACCTCGGTAAGGTGTAGAAAAAGTGTTTCCCTAGCTGCTCATTTAACTGTTTGCTTTCTTTTTCCTAGTATCTGAATGGATTATCAAAAGTTTTCTGTTAGTTGGAAGTAACTAACCAAAGTAAAATTCCCCAAGTTAAGACTGTTTTTCCTGCAGATCCTACAGATCCTGTACATCACCTGTCTCTGGGTTTTAGCATGTCCACTCTCGGGTACCATCCAGTAAAATGCAGCAAACATCACCACCCTTTTCTTCAGAAGACCTCAAAGTAGATTAATGAATGTTGTGGGTTAAGCACTGCCAAAAAAACTAGCTGAAGAAATAAGTAATTCTGTTGTGCTGCTTAAAGCAAAAAAGGTCAGAGAACAGGTAGGAAGCAAAGCTGAGGAAGAAAAAGTTGTTCCTGATTATTATTTTGTGATAAGAAAGGGATGGCCATGCTGGTAAAAGAGGTCCAATGACAGCTGATCTTTCAGATTTTGTACTCTGGACTACTGTCTCTGTTGAAAGAAGGAAAAACATGTATCCTTTTCTTCACAGATTTGAGGGAATTGCTGTACAAGTTGATAGTATTTGTAGCTTTTCTCCCATGAAAGCAAGCACAGACCTCTTTCCTGCAGACCGTATTTCCATTATTAATACTTATGTTTATATTGTTAGTAATCCTGACACATTTTTGAGTATGCCCGCATACTCTGGTGCTTTCTAAGTGGAGCTCTCAGCTAGCCCTACAGCTACTCAAAATGGTTCTTACGTACTAGTTGGTGGAGAGAGTGAGTTAAACATGATAATTTGACTTCAGAACTGAGCCTGTAGGAATATATTCAATTCACAGACTGTACACAATCACTTTCTTGCTGATGTTCTGCTCTGTTAAGGGGCCTGCAGCAAAGTAAAATTTGATAGTGTTCCACTCTCCAAAGCATGGTCAGAGTGACTGGGATAAGGAAAGACAAGGCAGTGCTCTGAATGAGCTGTGGAGACAGAGAGAGGAGCAGAAATAGCTCTGTTTCAGTACAGCCAGGGTGCCCCATTCTGTGGTTTTGACACAGGCTGTGACTACAAAGTGGAATGCAATGGCACTGTGTCAGGGATTATTTTGTTTTGCTGTTGTAAGGCCATTTGTTAATAAAGAGCTTGTAATACTAAAGTGAAGCTAATGACATATCTATTTTTTCATTTTTAACCTATAATGAAAAAGCATTTTCCATTTAATGAATAGATGTTTAGCAATAATTATCAAATTTTTACATCATTAGAAAGTAGACCATTATGTAACTGAAAATATAACTCAACATTTGTGACATGCCAATTTTCTGTGTGCACAGAAAATCAGTGTCTTTTTGCTAGAAATAGAAAAAAATTGGTAATTATCATTAGGGTCTTTTACTACAATTCAAGCAGGGCTATACAGGAAACATTTGCTGTTTGCCACCATATGAAAATGCAGTGACCGCAACTGTCTTTTTCCTGAATCTCGCATATTATTTCTTCATTTTGTACTACTTACACAATGTGTATGTGCACGCATGTGCGATCTTGAAAAAACTGCATCCTTTTTCTATTTTTCTTAGTCTAACAACATTATGCTTCTTTCAGATATTTAAACTATATGCTAATAATGTCGATGTCTTTGATTATTCACTTAATATCAATGAGTTTGAGTACTACTGTTGATGTGAATGAACAGGATATACCGTTGTGGGGTTTTTTTAAATTTTTTTCCATAAGGCTTGACTAAGTATAAGGATCCCTTTGACACATGCAAGGGTAAGTTTAGGAGGGACTGATTCTCTGTGTGGGCTCTTGTGTGACAATGTACAGGAACAAGAGTCTTGTATTGTGTACTTGGTTTGAGAAATATCACAGGAGTTAACTGGTTACAGCAGAAGCTAAAGAGTAAATTTTATGTGCATAAGAGAACAGAAATGAGAGAGTCCCTCAACATTTAGGAAAAAAAAGGAAAAAAAATAATAAAAAAGGTGGAGGAATTGCTCTCATAATATCTCAGAACAGAACCAAAGGATGAATGTATTTGCTTTTAGCAGTCTGAGTGCTAAAATGTATTCCTAAATATATACTGACCTTATGAAATCAAAATGTGAAAGTTTACAATTGGGCTGTGCTTTGGGGCATGTTATACAGCCTTGAGCTTTCTTTACACCTTCACGCATCTTAAATTTGTACTTCCATCATGTTTTTTATTATGTCCTGAGCCTGGCAGGTCATTTTTATAACAACTTCTCAACTAGTGAATATGCACCGTTTTAGACATATGTATATCATACAGAGCCCAGCCACTAAATATGATTTTGGCTATGTAAGGAAAGAATCTCTTCTGACAGCAAAAGTTCTTTGCTGGCATTTCAAGGAGTTAGTTTTGTGAGGTTTTTTTACTCAATTATTTTTTCATACTACTTTGTTATAGGTCCTCAACTATTTGCGTGTATTGGAGAGTATGCTAATCTCCAGCAGACACTCTGTAAAGCTTGTGGGCAGCAACTTCTCACTTTCCAGTCACTTTGTGGATGTACGTGCCAGGGTAATGAGATCAAATAATGAGCTATTCATCATCAGAGACCTTTGGGTCTGCTCATATAATGAAGATTTTGGAAGTGGGTAACCTTTTCTTTTTTCACTTCATGGAGTGTTTCTCTGAAGTAAGGAGAAAAAAAATCTTGCCTGTCTTGTTTTACATCTATTGGTACACTGTAAAAGAAATTTCTGGAAGCAGTGTTGGCAGGTAGGTTATTGATAAGGTTGTGCTAGTAGTTTGGTAGAATTGATAGACTTGTTTGCTTATATGCATTTAGTCTCTGGATTGATTTTTCCATGAATCAAACAACTAGAAGATATTTCTGCATAAAAATTGAGCCATAACTGTTTTTCAGGTCTGGATACTGGAATATAGACTACAAAAGAGTTTGTCTTTGTATTGGTGAAATATTCTGAGCTCAGTCTCCTGGATTCAAAATTGATGCAAGTTACAGATTTTACATATGAATGGAAGGTATAATGAGGTATTTAGGAAGTTCAGGAGTGTATTCATCTAGCTGCATATCCATAGACATGCAAAACTAAATATGATAAATTCAATTTAAAAACTGTTCTTTGAGTCTGTGGAAAATTTATGGAAAAGAAATTTATATCAAGCAAGAATCTTTACTAAATAGTAATTGTACCTGCTTTTGTAGGTTTATGGTGCGTGGCAAGGTCTTGGTAGCAGGGGGGCTACAGGGGTGGCTTCTGTGAAAAGCTACAGGACGCTGCCTCCATTTCTGATAGAACCAATGACAGCCAGCTGCAAGATGGACCTGCCACTGACCAAAGCTGAGCCAATCAGTGGCAGTAGTAGCACCTCTGTGATAACATATTTAAGAAGGGGGTGGGGGTGGGGAGGAACTGCTGCAGAACAGTAGCGGAACAAGAGGAGTGAGAATATGTGAAAGAAACAACCTTGCTGGCACCAAGGTCAGTGAAAAAGGAAGGGGAGGAGGTGTTCCACGCGCTGTAGCAGATATTGCCCTGCAGCCCATGGTGAAGACCCTGGTGAGGCAGGTTTCCCCCCTGTAGCTCATGTGGTTCCACAGTGGAGCAGATATCCACCTGTAGCCCATGGAGGACCCCATAGAGTAGGTGAATGGACCTGAAGAAGGCCGTGATCCCATGGGAAGCTTGCACTGGAGCACGTTCATGGCAGGACCAGCGAAGAGAAGAGCCCAAGCTGGAGCAGGTTTGCTGTCAGAACTTGTGACCCTGTAAGGACCCATGCTGGAGCACTCTGCTTCTGAAGGACTGCACCCCATGGAAAGGACCCACACTCAAGCAGTTAATGAAGAACCACAGCCCAAGGGAACGACTCTTGTTGCAGAAGTTCATGGTGGACTGTCTCCCATAGGAGGCACTCCAGGCTGTAGCAGGGGAAGAGTGTGAGGAGTACTCCCTCTGAGGAGGAAGGAGTAACACGTGATAAACTGACTGCCCCATTCCCCATCCCTCTGTGTTGTTAGGGGGGAGGAGGTAGAGAAAATACAGAGTGAAGTTGAGCCTGGGAAGAAGGCAGAGGTGTGGAGAAGGTGTTTAAGATTTATTTTTTATTTCTCATTACTCTACTCTGATTTGATTGGTAATAAATTAAAATATGTTTTCCCAAGTGGAGTCTCTTTTTCCCATGACACTAATTACTGAGTGATCTCTCCCTGTTTTTGTCTCAACCCATGAGCCTTTTGTTATATTTTCTCCCCTCTCCCTGTCCAGCTGAGGAAGACGAATGATAGAGTGGTTTTTGTGGACACCTGTAGTCCAGCAAGGGTCAACCCACCACAGCTATATATTCAAGGAATGTCTCATATACAACTTGACTTTCTAGTCTTTGAAGAATGAGGTTTATCAAAAAAAACCCAGAATAAGAGCAAGACATAACAGGTCATAGCATGGGATTGAATACTATGGCCTCTTTTGTGCCAGCTNGAATTGCTCTCATAATATCTCAGAACAGAACCAAAGGATGAATGTATTTGCTTTTAGCAGTCTGAGTGCTAAAATGTATTCCTAAATATATACTGACCTTATGAAATCAAAATGTGAAAGTTTACAATTGGGCTGTGCTTTGGGGCATGTTATACAGCCTTGAGCTTTCTTTACACCTTCACGCATCTTAAATTTGTACTTCCATCATGTTTTTTATTATGTCCTGAGCCTGGCAGGTCATTTTTATAACAACTTCTCAACTAGTGAATATGCACCGTTTTAGACATATGTATATCATACAGAGCCCAGCCACTAAATATGATTTTGGCTATGTAAGGAAAGAATCTCTTCTGACAGCAAAAGTTCTTTGCTGGCATTTCAAGGAGTTAGTTTTGTGAGGTTTTTTTACTCAATTATTTTTTCATACTACTTTGTTATAGGTCCTCAACTATTTGCGTGTATTGGAGAGTATGCTAATCTCCAGCAGACACTCTGTAAAGCTTGTGGGCAGCAACTTCTCACTTTCCAGTCACTTTGTGGATGTACGTGCCAGGGTAATGAGATCAAATAATGAGCTATTCATCATCAGAGACCTTTGGGTCTGCTCATATAATGAAGATTTTGGAAGTGGGTAACCTTTTCTTTTTTCACTTCATGGAGTGTTTCTCTGAAGTAAGGAGAAAAAAAATCTTGCCTGTCTTGTTTTACATCTATTGGTACACTGTAAAAGAAATTTCTGGAAGCAGTGTTGGCAGGTAGGTTATTGATAAGGTTGTGCTAGTAGTTTGGTAGAATTGATAGACTTGTTTGCTTATATGCATTTAGTCTCTGGATTGATTTTTCCATGAATCAAACAACTAGAAGATATTTCTGCATAAAAATTGAGCCATAACTGTTTTTCAGGTCTGGATACTGGAATATAGACTACAAAAGAGTTTGTCTTTGTATTGGTGAAATATTCTGAGCTCAGTCTCCTGGATTCAAAATTGATGCAAGTTACAGATTTTACATATGAATGGAAGGTATAATGAGGTATTTAGGAAGTTCAGGAGTGTATTCATCTAGCTGCATATCCATAGACATGCAAAACTAAATATGATAAATTCAATTTAAAAACTGTTCTTTGAGTCTGTGGAAAATTTATGGAAAAGAAATTTATATCAAGCAAGAATCTTTACTAAATAGTAATTGTACCTGCTTTTGTAGGTTTATGGTGCGTGGCAAGGTCTTGGTAGCAGGGGGGCTACAGGGGTGGCTTCTGTGAAAAGCTACAGGACGCTGCCTCCATTTCTGATAGAACCAATGACAGCCAGCTGCAAGATGGACCTGCCACTGACCAAAGCTGAGCCAATCAGTGGCAGTAGTAGCACCTCTGTGATAACATATTTAAGAAGGGGGTGGGGGTGGGGAGGAACTGCTGCAGAACAGTAGCGGAACAAGAGGAGTGAGAATATGTGAAAGAAACAACCTTGCTGGCACCAAGGTCAGTGAAAAAGGAAGGGGAGGAGGTGTTCCACGCGCTGTAGCAGATATTGCCCTGCAGCCCATGGTGAAGACCCTGGTGAGGCAGGTTTCCCCCCTGTAGCTCATGTGGTTCCACAGTGGAGCAGATATCCACCTGTAGCCCATGGAGGACCCCATAGAGTAGGTGAATGGACCTGAAGAAGGCCGTGATCCCATGGGAAGCTTGCACTGGAGCACGTTCATGGCAGGACCAGCGAAGAGAAGAGCCCAAGCTGGAGCAGGTTTGCTGTCAGAACTTGTGACCCTGTAAGGACCCATGCTGGAGCACTCTGCTTCTGAAGGACTGCACCCCATGGAAAGGACCCACACTCAAGCAGTTAATGAAGAACCACAGCCCAAGGGAACGACTCTTGTTGCAGAAGTTCATGGTGGACTGTCTCCCATAGGAGGCACTCCAGGCTGTAGCAGGGGAAGAGTGTGAGGAGTACTCCCTCTGAGGAGGAAGGAGTAACACGTGATAAACTGACTGCCCCATTCCCCATCCCTCTGTGTTGTTAGGGGGGAGGAGGTAGAGAAAATACAGAGTGAAGTTGAGCCTGGGAAGAAGGCAGAGGTGTGGAGAAGGGGTTTANGGAGAAGGTGTTTAAGATTTATTTTTTATTTCTCATTACTCTACTCTGATTTGATTGGTAATAAATTAAAATATGTTTTCCCAAGTGGAGTCTCTTTTTCCCATGACACTAATTACTGAGTGATCTCTCCCTGTTTTTGTCTCAACCCATGAGCCTTTTGTTATATTTTCTCCCCTCTCCCTGTCCAGCTGAGGAAGACGAATGATAGAGTGGTTTTTGTGGACACCTGTAGTCCAGCAAGGGTCAACCCACCACAGCTATATATTCAAGGAATGTCTCATATACAACTTGACTTTCTAGTCTTTGAAGAATGAGGTTTATCAAAAAAAACCCAGAATAAGAGCAAGACATAACAGGTCATAGCATGGGATTGAATACTATGGCCTCTTTTGTGCCAGCTGTGCACAAGTTACTTACAACTAGACTGACAAGGACTTGGTAATTTGGATGTAGAATTAGAAGTCCTGGGTACCATACTTAGTCTCCGTGCACCTAACACCAGGCCTTGCTGCCATTCAGTGTGACCTGGACAGGCTGGAGAGTTGGGCAGGGAGAAACAATATGAAATTCAACAAAGGCAAGTGTAGGGTCCTGCACCTGGGGAGGAATAACCCCACGCAGCAGTACAGGTTAGGGGATTACCTGCTGGAAAGCGGCTCTGTAGAGAGGAACCTGGGAGTCCTGGTGGACAACAGGATGACCATGAGCCAGCAATGTGCCCTTGTGGCCAAGAAGGCCAGTGGCATCCTGGAGTGCATCAAGAAGACTGTGGCAAGCGGGTTGAGGGAGGTCATCTTCCCCCTCTACTCTGCCCTGGTGAGGCCTCAACTTGCGTACTGTGTCCAGTTCTGGACTCCCCAGTTTCAGGACAAGGAAGTGCTGGAGAGGGTATAGCGAAGGGCTACAAAGATGGTTAGGGGACTGAAACATCTTTCCTATGAAGAAAGGCTGAGGGAGTTAGGTCTTTTTAGTCTGGAGGAGACTGAGGGGGGAATCTCATAAATGTTTACAAATACTTAAAGGAAGGGTGCCAGGAGGACGGGGGCAGTGTTTTTTCAGCGGTGCCCAGTGATAGGGCAAGAGGTAACGGGTACAAACTTGAATATAGGAAGTTCCATCTCAACATGAGAAGAAACTTCTTTCCTTTGAGGGTGGCAGAGCACTGGAACAGGCTGCCCAGAGAGGTGGTGGGGTCGCCAGCTCTGGAGACATTCAAATCCCACCTGGACGCCATCCTGTGCAACCTGCTGTAGGTGGACCTGCTCTGGCAATGGGGTTGGACCAGATGATCTCTAGATGTCCCATCCAACCCTTAACGTTCTATGACTCTATGATTCTATGATTCTAATGGGGACTAGAAGTTTACTGCCTTGCTATAAATGCTGAAAAGGAATAGGTTTGAAAGGGATACTTCCTCTGAGTCTGTCAGGAAACATCTAGACAAGTTCACTAGTTAGAAAGCCCTAGTGTTTGGGTACTTGCATTGATGTGAATCCTGAAACCTTTCAAGGAAGGAGAATTGTTATTTTGTTCCCTTAAAAAAACAGGATTTAAGGCAATGTTGATGTCTTCTTAGTCTGGTAGTTCAGTAGTTAAGTTTTACCAGGAAGTGTAAGATCTGGGTTAAATACTTCCTTTACACTGCAGTTTTTCAACCTCCATGTCTAACTGCACAAGATGGTGTCTTAGGCTTGTCAGATGTCCTCTTGTTGCAGCTGTGTTACTGTGGAAAAGAAAGATCATGGAGTCAGAGGGAAGATGTCTGTATGCAGTTATCAAGATGCTTAGACGTTTCCAAGAGATACTACAAGGACTGATTGTTACTTTGAAGTTAAGCAGTCATCAGAAAAAATGCAAAACCAGTCCTTAGAGATTTATAAATCCATTTCCACTGCTTGCCTGTTTCATTGGAAGAGTCTGTGAACCATTATTGAGACTGTCAGGTGCTTGTAGACAAAGAGGGAACATTATATGCACCAAAGATGGATTAGACTTAAAAAATTCTTTTAAAGCCACAAAGCTAGGAGTCAGAGATAAAATAGTTTGTACTATGTATGTTATATGAAAGTTGCAGTAAACCAGTCTCTATTTGAAAGAGTGTATTTTTTCAGGGCAAATCTCAACAGAGATTAGGATTCAATGGAACTGAAAGGGAAGTTGTTCAGAAGAAGGAATTTTTCTTGGGGGGTCCACTTAGTGAGCTTCCCATGTGCAGTTTTATCACATTATCCTCTTATCAAAAAGTTCATGAGGCTTTCTCATCTGCAAAATTAAATGATTTGTTGTGTGGTCCAATGTTTTATTTTATTCTCTGCAGCAGTATGAAATACAGTGCTTTTTTTTTTCTTTCAGATTTAAGGAAAATACCCTTTGTTAGGTTGATTTCAGGGTGAAAAGGCAACTCTGAGGTTTGCAGTTTAAATCTCAAGAGTCATAGATTAATCAGTACTGGCTACATGCACATATTGCAAGCACAGATGTCCATGTGCTAAAAAACACTGACTGAAATAAAAAACATGAAACCTCATTATTTACTGACTGAAAATATTTTTTCCTGAAATTTCTCCAGATACCAGTGAAGAGTCATAATGTAGAAATGAGTGAAGCCACCTGCATCTGAGCCCTACCTACATTAAGGTATATGCAAACAGTGCTCTTCATGTACTACTGAAATTACTTATTCCAAACTCACTGGTAATCGCTCTGATACCTATTATAAATTAATCAGTTATGACTTCTCAGATTTGAAACTTTCACAATGTTTTCTGTGCTTTAACTCTCATTCCAGAGACTGAAGAGAATTTAGATTTTATACAGCATTGACCTTTTCCTCAATTATAGATGCTTCACTACTTCCTATTGCACATTAAGTATTCACACATCTTGGGTAGATGAGATGACTTCCATATCCTCAGAAGAGATTATTACAGATTAATTTATATTGATAAAAATATTGATTTTAAAGACTAACAACCAGATTCTTCACAGCCCAGTGCCTTTATAATTGCTTAAACATGTACACAGTGAGTGCAAAGCAGGTGGAAAATGCTACTACTTTCATTTGCTAGACTGTTTTTATTAATTTCACTGACTTACATCGCTACGTACCGTTGAAGATAAAATCAACTAAGTCTTGTATTTAGCTATTGTTGGAAAGTAAAATATTCTCTGAAATACAGTGTGAGTTTCTGCATTGACTAAACAAAGTATACTGGCAAGACTGAAAGCTCAGAACATGAATCCGTAGTAGTTAAGATGAGAAACAGTTTTCTGTTTCACAGTTGTGATATATAATTTTTATTTTTCATTGAGATACTTAGAGGAACATGCAATTCCTCTTACTAGGTACTTACTAGGGAAGTATGCATGTAAAGTGTGTTGAAAGACTTCATTCACATTTTCCTTTATGCAAACCCAGTTTATTTGATACAAATTAATATTAGCCTCTGGGAGATGTACTACATACATTCAAAGTGTTAGTATTCTAGCTCTTAAAATTAGAGGAGAAGATAAGCCAATCTAAAGTACACTTTTTACTATATACCGCAGTGATTTTTGAAAGTATGGTTTTTCCTAAAATAAAAGTTAAAGTTACACCATGATACTAAAAATGTGTGATGCTATGTATTTGTCAATTCAATGGAAAGTTATACTACATTTCTGAGCAATATGAAACTGAGACTTTCTTATTTGTTTCATGTAAGATAATATTTTAATTCAAGGAACAGTCTGAGAGTAAAATTTTCAAAATGTATGCATCCTACCTGTTGAGGAACATTTGTGCATGTATATCAAGGCACAAACTAGGTCTTACACATGAAAATTACCTGACTTTGTGATTTCCTGAATAAGTCATGATCCTGCTCTTCATTAGATCAGTATCTTACACAAAAAGCTCCACTGATGATGAGATTTTTCCCACTAACGTTCTGGTGACGACAGTTTAAAGAAAACTTGTTGGAGATTAGAAAGGTAATTTACCAAATTATGAAAGTAACATCTTTTCCTTTATTTCTGTAAAAGGTCACACTCAAAAAATGTTTGACTTTCTGTTAATTTCTTTTTGAGATCATTATTTGGAAATGTCAATTTTCAAAAGTATTTTCCAGGTAATTCTCAAAATAGCTATCATTCCGAAGTCAAACTTTCTTCTAATTTTTCACACACCAATAAAAATTTTCTATATCCTGAAACAGTTTAGATATTGGTTTATGAGACCCCTGAAAATATCAACAATATTTCAGTCTAAAAAAATGTTTCACTTTCTATTTTTTGCTCATATGGATAGGTGGCAGGCAGGTGGACAAGGGAACAAGAGAGATTCATTTTCTGTGTTTCTGTCATCTGTGTCTTGGTTCCTTGACCTATGAGCAATCTAGAGACAGTCATTCCAATTTAAGTGAGTACCTACTCCTAAGAAGTACAAAGCATCCGCAAAGAAAAAGAACCTTTGGTCCTTACAAGTAGGGATTTTATAGTTGTGAGGTTTGGTTGTTTTTCTTTATTCTTTCTTTGTTCATTGTCTCACTGAAAAAATACTGCACACGAATATTTTTGCTAATAAAACTGGTTTGGGGATTAGAGGTAATGTTTTGCAAAAGACCTATAGAATTAATGGTATATTTAACTAAACCAATATCAATATAACCAAACCAATATTAATATAACCATATTGACTTGCTGAGGATTAAAAACTACATAAGGATATTGGTAGAAACTTGATTCCTATATGGACATCCATTAAAAAATAAACATTAACAAATAAATGTAAAAAAGGTATTTTAACCATAAATTATTAGTAAGCTTTAAATAAGCCTTTTTTCTGTTTACAATAGATGATAATTTTTGTTTAATAACACCAAGGACACTGTTGTAGATGAAAGAAGAAACAGGCTGAACAGAAAAAAATACTTGAAATTTATGTTTCTCTAGTGAGTACTTATTGACTCTTATGAGAAAAGTTTTATTAGTAATGATGCTTGACAAAACGTTGCCAGAATGGCTTATGGCAAAAATTAGTTTTAAGGTTTTGTAGTAGAGAAAATTTTACTGAACTGTGTTTGTTTATTCCCTGTCTATTCCTCTACACGGTTGGCCAAAATAATTTGAAATGGCCGATTTCTGTAACATCATATGAACAATTAGTTTATTTGGAGTATGATGGATTGCTTAAAAACATTGTCCAAGATATTTCAAATTTATTTATTTATTATTTTCAATATAAAATTATACTGCCAGGGTCTGCATTTTGATGGTCTGTGTGAGATATCTAGTAAAAATTTAATACATTTTCAGCATGCTATACCAAAAAAGCCCCACACAATAATAAAAAAAAAGAGAGAAAAACACCTAAAAAAAGCTATAATAAAAGAAAAACCCTAATAATATAATAAAGAATCAAGACCACGTAGGTGTATTTGTGTTTAAATGTGAGTGTGCCACACAATTCAGTAAACAGAGGAAGTAATGAGCCCTGGGGTTGTATACCTTTGAGTCTCACCGATGAACTCAATAATCTAAACTTCTCAGCCTTTCCTCAATAACTATTATTTCTCACCATGTCCCTACCTAAGAGTATTCTCAGCTTAAGACACTGAGACAGAGCGTCAAAGAAGACAAATTTAGAAATGGCATGACAACTAAACTAAATCCCTGATATGATGACCACCAAGAAGTACTTTTCACTGTCTTAATAGTTCAGATGTGGAAAGTATTATTTGAAAGGTAGAGCTCCATTGCTGAATTCATGAGAAGTTACAGATATTTTCATACACTAACCTGAGATACTCACACTGTATTATGATTTTTTTAAATGAGCACAACAGATCATCCAGACGGATGTGGATATGAAACTGTCTTGGTACAATCAACTCAAAGAAAGGGTCATAATGCTCCATTTATTATCTGTACTTCTTTGAGAGGCTGGATGCATGTTTTTACCATTTCTTTTTTTCAGGATAATTCGAGAGATAACCAAGATGATCAAAAGTAGTCAGCCAACTTTCTAGCAGAGACCAACTTCAGGCAGTCTGAAATAAAAAAATTAAAGAACAAAGTTTTTGGCATATCAACTGGTCTCCATACAAATCTCAATTACCTGGAGGCACTTTGCTCCCAGATGGTTGTACGGGCAGAATTAACTTGCTTAGACATCAAAGTCAGTTAATCTAGTTCCCTGTGACAAATTCTTCAAATTCTCCAAAAACATTGCCTCTGTTTTTTCAACTCTCTTCTTCTTGTGGTAAGCTTTCACCTCATTGACAACTTTTTCAAGCAGATCAGCTAATTCATATTTTTCCTGTGAAATTTTATTTAGTGAAACACCCATTGCAATAAACAGTTACTGAATTTCCATCTGATGGGTAGATGAGGAACTTTGGCTTGGCAGACAAGTTCTGGGGCAGCCCCATTCTGTGTTTTTTCCACATGACAAAAACTGAAGAACATGCAGGATCAGTGAAAACTGGTTAACTGTCCTGCAAGAATTCCATTATCCTGACTGTGGCTGCAATCATTAGGCCTATGAAGGCTTATAGGAAGCTTTCATTCAACAGGAGCCTGGTTGGGAAGGACAGAGACATGTTTTCCCCTGGTGGAGCATACCTTGGTTTTTCTTTTTTTCCCCCAAGATCTGAGGTTATATTATTATTGACTTGTTTCATTTGGGGGCGGGGTAGGGGGGAGGTTGGGGAGAGGAAATTCAGATACAGAATGGAAATTCTAGTAGAATTTAGAAAGTTATTGTAGAAAAAATTCTGAACTTCTGCTAGTTCTTCTTATCAATTAGGGTCCCAGCAGTGTATCCAAACATGTTTTTCTTTTCTAATTGGTTTTATTTATATTCACTTAATAAATTAAAGCAAAACAATCTTAATTGCACCACAATCACCTGCTCAGCGTAGTGCTAGTGTTATAGAGCAGATACACCATCTCCCGTTATAGTATAGTGATTACTCTTCAGTAGTTGATAAATAATAGAGATCTTAATTTTGGATTAATTTTTTTTTTTCAAGGGGGAATTTAGAGACTGGAGAAATGTCTTGGAGGAATTTTGCAGGCTTTGTCTGAAAACATCGGTAGGAGAAGATCAAGAAGAAAGACTTGGAGAAAAAAAACCATGGAGGAAAGTGTGAGGGGGATTTTGATCAAAAATTAATTTGAAGTTATCCTGGATGAATTGTCACGGGGAAGAAAAACAGAAATCATAGGAAAGGTGAGCAGAAAAAGCAGCCTAATAGAACTGGCTGTTTTCTCATGTAATCTTGGTCTTTCTTCACTTGTTAGGAAATACTGACCACAAAACTCACTATGTGGAGCAGTTTATTTTTTCTTCTGTGCCACTAAGTATAGTAAACTCTAGCCTTCCCTTTTGATTAATTTTTGACATCCTGATGGGAAAGCAGAACATTTTGTGTAACATACAAGATCTGTAAATTTGTGATACCACATCTGATTGTGGTATTTATTCTAGGAGGCACACAGAGAAGCAGGCCAATGTAGCTTTTTAACAAATTATTATTGAGAAAATGGTAGAGTAGTCACTTCTCAAGCTTCAAAGAGTTTTATCTGATCAAGGATACTGTGAATTGGCTGATTTGTTTACCTGGTTCAGTTTCTTTGCTTAGCATGAATACAAAGCTGTTTTGAGCGTTTTGAAAAACACTTCAGCATAATTACTATGCATACCATTGATCTGCTAGCCTCCTGGAGTTTCTAGTATTTCACTGACTTTCTGTAAGTAATACTTAAATGAAAGACATGTTTTTGACACTGAAATTTTAGGTTTTATCCTTAAATATATCATTAATAAAAAATGAATCAAATTACTGATGTTTGCCTATAGCTCTTTGTATAGTTGGGGATTTTTAACAACTAACATCTTGCTGTAACACAGGAAGAAAAAAATCTTAAAATTTTTCTATCTATGTTACTTTTCCCTTTTTGTCTGCAGCCAGAGATTTTTACACCCTTGTTTGTTGTACCTTCTGGTCGTTTTGCAAGTTTACTTCTCTTACCTGTGGAGAAACCAGAAATAAGTTCAAATTAGTTACTTTTTGTTGGAATTGCTTAAGACTTTGTTTGTCTCTACTGCTGTGTAACGAGGGAGAAGAGTTCAGCTAGGCAAATATTATTACAAACCAGTGGTTTAGTGACTTTAGGAGTTTCTGAAAAGGAAGGAAGCAAATTGATGCACGCAAAACAGGAATGATTAAGTTCAACATCCTGTGGGCCATGTCTTCTGTTAGAAATTCCTCAGAATTCATCTGTTTCAGTCAAGTACAAATAACTCTCTTGGCTATGGACAACAGTCCAGGGTCTGAGCTGGGTTTGTGAAGCCTGTAGTCCACATTTCCCAATTTTCCCCTGTTATTTGGTGAGTGCACAAAGCTTCTAAAGAACTAGTTTGGAAGCATGGAGAGAGGCTGAAGTGTTCTTTTATAGGTATTAAGAGGAGATTTCCAAGAATGAGCAGCAGTAACAGAAGAACTGTCCACCCCAAAAGGATTAAGTTGTTTCCTTTGGAGTTAGGCTTACTCCTACAATATAACTTTCAGTAGTCACTTTTGACTCTTAGAGCAGATTTCCTTTTTCAACGGTAAGATATATTCAGACCCTGCCGGTGGAAGAGGAAGAGCCACATTTTTAGCAAACTTCACCAAACTTGAGATTGATATCTTTATCATCCACAATGAAAAAAACAGTTCAATCAGGTATTTCCTTCTGAGGGTGATAGTGAGTTATCATCCAACAAAACCTGATATCATAGCGAAGATGCTATTTTCAAAAAATATTGATTCCAAGATGTTATTCGAATATTCCAAAAGCTCATCTTCCCAACACAAAATTTTGTCAGCTTTTTATCTGTTAAAATATTAACGATGTTGTCAGTCATTTGTAACATGGAAGAAAGAAAGCAGAAAAGAGTGGATGAATTTGATACAAGTAGAATGAGATAAAATTGGTAAGGTTACTCAGATGAGTTGTTAGTTAAAGTTTGTTAGTTTCACTAACACTCAGATGGAGTGTTAGTTAAAATTATATAAACAGGACTGGCACAAGAAAGGAGAGGTGTTCTTTCCTTGTAGTCTTAATGTATCCATAGAAGAAATGGACTCAAAAATTGATTAGTCCTTATCTTCTTTAGGATCATTTACATACTACAAATTTTGAACGTAAATTTACATTACATAGATATGGACCTCTGTCTTATGTGTAGACAACATAAAAATTTAGCGTAGACTACTTATGGGTATTTACACTGGGTGTAAACTTAATCTTTTTCCTTCAAACAGATTTCCTTTAACATTTTTTTATGATGTTGTACAAGATGTATTCATAAGTGAGAAAAAGAGCAATAATCAAAGATAAAGATGTATAAGCAACTTGGCCTCCATTCTAACAAGTGAAGAAAAGTGCAAGGACAATAGCTCATGTGTCCTCTAAACTGTGTTTTGTATTAAAGCATTTAATGGAATTTTACTTTTTTTTTCCTCCAAGATCTTTGGTTTCTCTATGTCATTTTTACTTCCACAACACCTAATGCATTTCTTAAACTTATTTTGTTCCCAGAAAACATGGTCCAAATATCTTAGAACATCCTGAAGATTTCTTACATTCCACAATGAAAACGAAGAGGAAATCCCAGATAATACTGAGTGGTAACTGGTAAATGGTATTACCAATTATTTCTTTTTATACATTAGACACTAACATAAAGAAATTATTACATCCCTTCAAAGTGGTGTCAAGGTTTAAGACCAAATGACTGCAGATGCAAAATGAACTCAGATACCAAAACACTTTAATCACAGAAGTATGCTGTTTTATGAATTGCTTGGTTCAGATGGCATGGTTCAGGAAGAAAGTTGGGTGGATGGACATCCTAGTTTGAGTCATACAGAGCACCAGGGCCTATGGATTCCTTAGGTTGTCTCTTGGTTATCTCTCTCTACACTCTGGATACTGTTAGTTATGGGACTGAGTAGAGAATATCCAATTCCTCACTGGCCTGTTCAAATTAATTCGGCTTCCAACAGATGGCTTTTGCTGTTGCTATCACTGGAGGTCAAATTCTGGCCCTCAAAAGTTCTACCCATCATCACAACTTTCACAGGGATTGATTGATGGGTTCTTGATGCTCAAGGAGCTTCTTTGTTCTTATAATTAAGCTGCTCCTTTATCCTATATGGCTAATTAATATGTTAATACTATTTTCAGCCAGGCTCAACACATACCAACTGTCACAAGAAAATAATACCTTTTAAGCCAATTGAGAAAGAAACTTAAACATTGGCCATAATAGGTGCTAGTCAATATAATTCCAGTATTTGACTCAATATGGCTGATGCTAGCATCTAGACTTTGAACACCTACACAAAATACTGTTTATTTGACTGAGGTGATCTTCTAAATTTTTCTGATCCCATTAAAAAAAATAGTACAAAGAACATATCCTCCAGTAATATCCTGAAAGTAGCAGAATCATAGAATCACCTAGGTTGGAAGAGACCTTTAAGATCATTGATTCATGTAAAAATAAACACATTCACCTAAGTACAAACACACAGAGAAATATATATAATATTATCTGACAAATGTGTTACATGTCTTATCTAGCAGGAGGAGAAATCTGACTTATTTTATTCATTACTATATTGAAGAAATTCAAGAAAATAGAAAAAATACCTTCCAGTTCTTGTAAGACAGAGAAGAAAATCAGTTATATTTATTTTTTTTAGGACTATGACATGCTTAAAACGAATTACCTAGTATTGAACTATGCAGGCAAAGATACAGGAGGTATCATCCCCCTAATTTGTTTCATTTCACTCCTGTGACAAAACAAATCTAACCCTGCTGTGTGAGAGAACAAACACACAGCTTGGCGAACTCTTAAGTTTTTTCTATAAGAGTGCACACAGACAAATCCTTACTATTGTCTGACCATATAAAACAGATAGAACTTTTTAATTAAAAAAACCTGCCCAATTTATTTTGCATCCTATTTGACTTTTTCCAACTTTCAATACTGTGTGCAATGATACATTAATACCCTTTCTTTGCAAAGTCAATTATTATTATTTATCAGTTTTTTATCCATTAGTAAACATTTTATTGTTATTAATTTATTCATTTATTTGGACATATTTAATATGATCTTTTTATTACAATAATGCACTTGCCCACCTGTTGATCTAAGGTCTTGTCTAGGTGTGGTAACTAGCTCTTCTGTAGCTAATGTTTGTAAATTGTGATAATCTTTGGAAGATGATTCTGTGTATGAGCAGCATTTGCATTAGTTCGTTTCAGAAATTTTGAAGTCCTACATGCAGTAGCCTCACCCTTAATATACAGAAGCTGGAGCAAAGCACAGTGGTGCCTTAAAAAATGAATGTCATTAAGCTGCTAAATAAGCATGTTAATAAATTACTCCAGATCATTTCAGTGTACAGATACCAGGAAAATTCAGGTTGGAAGGGACCCCCTGCTCAAGCCTGGGTCATCTGTGAGGTCAAACATGGTTATTCGTGCCTTTTACCAGTCTGGACTTGGCTCTGGAAAATACTCTCCTTACTAAATCCACTTGCAAGGCTTTGACTCACATTGTGTATCGATCTTAGATGTCATTGTTACGGTTTGAGAAAATCCATGACTATTTATTGTTGCTTAGACAATTATTCTCTCACCCGACGAACCCTCCCCACCCAGGAAGGGGAATCAGGAAGAAAACAAGAAAACCCAGGGGTTGAAAGATAAACAGATTTAATAGGATAGAAGTAGATAATTAACAGTACTAACACAAAGGAACCCATAATGATCCTGATACCCATGTGTACTATACAAGGATTATACTCAGACAACTATATCTGTAGGAAGCTGTGCACTCCCAGCAGTGAACAGTAAATGTCAGACACCACTACAGCTTCAGGAGGAATGGAAGGCCTCAGGGATCTGGCACTGGGGCAAGAAGTCCTCTGGATCGCCACCATCAAGGGAGAGCCATCAAGGGGGAGCATGAGCAAGGGGGGGTGCAAGCAAGGGGGAACCAGCTTTGCAGCAAACTTTCTAATTTATATTGAATGTGCTGTTAATGGTATGAAATAATCCTGTTGGCCAGCTTGGGTTAAGTACCCAAGTCTTGCTCCTCCTTATCCGTGCACGTGGCGAGCTCAAAAACACTGAGACCTTGAAACCCACACACCATAGCTGGCTATAAAGTAAATATCTTCACAAATTCAGACACTAGAGTATTACACAAATACAGCTTTCCTAAGCATTAGGGAAGAAATTAGTCCTGTGTTGCTCAAATCAGGACAGTTATGATCTAGATTCTTTTCAAATTAAATTAAACCAGAACGTCTGTTTTGTAAGGATGTGTGGAAGGAGAGTGGCTCCTTTAGGTCTGCATGCTCAGGGACTTTATCAATGGAAAAATTAGGATAATAAGAGAAAGAGGAAACCGCAAACAAAAACATACAAGGACACAAAAGTGACCAAAAAATGATAAAAGAGGCAGTGAGGAGATCCAAACCTGGTCAGTCTCTTTAATTGATGATGATATGGAGAGTGAGAATATTTATTCCACTACGTTTGTCTGATCAAGGACCTCACAAATAGCCACGATAAGAAAGGGAGAAAACAAAAAAACCCCACAACACCAAACAAAATCCCACACTGACAAAGCAAACACTGAGGCAATAAAAAACAAAACTCACCACTCACACTAATTGGTGGGCTATCAATGAACTACAGCTGTCACTTCCAGTGACTTTGCAACTAGCAAGATTGTAAACCAGAGGTGATCCCAGGCATCCGGCTAGCAGGGGGTGAGGAAATCAATGGGTCTGTACAAGCCCATGGGCCATGTGCAGTAGTAGGGGAGCAGGGAGAAACAAAGGGTGGTAGACTGAAACAGGTACAAAAGGGGCTGGTTGCATGTAATATGTTCTTATGGCTGAGTCCTGATTACTGCAGTCTGTTCTATCTTCTCATTAATTTTTTTCCTCAAGTATCTCTCTCTCTAATCTCATTGTCTATCCAGTGTGTATGAGTCCTGCAAGGACTAAGTCAGCTACTGGTGGGATCTGTGTGAGTAGACTGGGTACCAGCTACTGGAGACAGAACATGGACTTAGGTGCCCCTGGCCTGTGGTGTCAGCTACTCCAGCAAGCAGGGGTCTTTGCCCCTAGCCACTGGGGCAGGAGTGGTGTATGTCCTGAAAAACAGTTACTGGGGGGGGAAACAGGGTGAGTGAGGCAAGTGAGGGGGTCTGCATTGGTGGCTGGAGCAAGACCGTGGGTCACAGCTGGCTGCTGTGATTTGATTCAGTGTGGTTGAATCTAGCATCTAAACTTGAATGGTTATCAAAATAACTGTTTTCTGCACTACACAGAACTGGATAAAAATTAGATTCCTATTAGGAGATCTTTCTGCACAGAAACTTTGCTAAATAATTCTATTATGTGTGACATAGTAGTATGCGGAACAGGTTATACTTTTTCTTCTTTCTTTACAGAAGAAAACATACATGACAATAGCATAATTTGCACTAGTCTGGAGATATGCCTGCAGCGATAAGTCAAGCAGCAAGAGGCAAAGATGCCTGTACTTACTGACAAGTATTTAAACTTGTCGAGAATAATAAAAATAAATATTCCAGAACACAGAGAAAAGAAAACCTTAGGTAAGAGAAGAACTAGTAGAGGAGCATGAGAAAAAATCTATGTGAAAGAGCAAGAATAAAAGAAAACAGGGTAGAAAAAAGAGAGGATTTGAAGTAAGAGAAGAGTAATGGTAAAATAAATTGAAGAAACTGTTGAACTCTTGAAAATCATAAGTGAGGAATAGAAGGCAGGGACTAATGGATAAGATACATGAGTATTACTCTATGTTGTAGAAAAAACCTAAAAATGGTATGATGAGCAAAAAGGCATAAAAAACAGATGTCTGTTATGCTTCTATGAGAAGCTGTAGGGATCCAGTCTTCCACTGTTCTGCAACGAAAGTATGCTAGTATTATTTAATTGGTCATTTACATCTATATAAAGACAAAAGGAAACAATGGATCAAGACACATGAATAGATATTATCTGAGTAGTGAATTACTACTAGATATATATTAAAATGGTTTATATATGTTCTCATTTGTGGAATTATGTGGTGAATTTGCTCCTGTTTGTATGGTACTTAGCTATCATCTTTAGAAGACCTGAAATTCTCCTTAATTTTGGTGGGGTTTTTTTGTTAAAATTTTAATTATAGCAGGTTTATGGGAGTCTCTTGCAGAAACCTTCTGAACATCTTGTTAATTGAATGCTTTCTGAAGTTTAGGTAGCCTGGAAGCTGACAGGTTTTGTTTTTATTTGCACAGTTTGTTTTCATGATGTTTGGCAACAAATACTTTTTATGCTGCCAGATTTTGTAGGGAAACAACACTTTTCTCCTTCACTTACTGTTTCAGTGAAACTTATACTGTCTTTTTACATAGGAAGGTCCTGGGAGCAATTATACAATTTGAGGCTTATAAAAGTTAAGACTTTGATAGCAGCCAGATTCTCTGGAAAAGCAAGTCATGATTCTGACAGGGAGAGAGCTCAAGAAAATGTGTTACAAATCTGGCCTCTATTTATTGCTAAAAATGCTGACAATTTCTTCAGAGAATCATCATATTCGAGAAAAAATGAATGCGGCTGGGAAGGCCCAGTGTTTTAGAGAGCCTTTTACCTACATGAATATCAGAACTGAGGAATTTTTAAGCAAAAAAGTTAATCTTTTATAAATGGTATTAAGAACAAAGTAAAGAAAGGGAAATGGAAGAAAAATTAGTAAAAAGTGAAATTAAAAGTAAGTGGGGAAACATTGAAAAACTAAAAAAGGAAAGCAAGGAATTATTATATCAGAAAGTAAGTGTATGTTTGAAAGATTAAGATGTTACTGTACTATTGTGGTTGGGGTTTTTTATTATTTTTATTTTTTATTTGTCCTACATCGAGTAATTTCTTCATTGATGTAATGATTTATTGATTCCTGTCTTGCTCATTAAACATCTTAATTTTAGACTTCACTATCCTGCAGATGTCTTCCTGAGATATCCTCATCATTATTTCCCCTCCCATTTAAAACACGTAGCTTGTTTTCAGGATACTCTTTTTCATTACTCTCATTGTTTTCATTGCTGGTACACCATTGTTAATTCATGCAGGAAGTCTACAATTATCCAGATGTCTTCTCATTTAATATTTAACTATCGATCACAGTCACTTAGAAATTTAGACCAGTGTAATGCAATTGAATAGGAACAATATCCACCACTTAAGAGAATTTGGGATAAAGATCATAAATACATTGTTGATATTTATATTTACAGATACAATCATAAATTTTTACACACAAGTACAAAACTAAGGCCAATCTGTCCAAATTAGTTAAAATTAAAAAGAATTCAAATATCTGTGGTTTTTTTTCACTTTTTTTGCTGAATTTTGCAGTATGTCAATCATTATATTTACAGTGTTCATTTACATTCTACCTTTAAGTAGCATTAGTGTTGCAATAACTTTAACAGAAAAGGTCTTCAGGTTTTCAAAAAAACCCAGCATCAGTGAAAAAGAGGAAGAAGGAAGGCCAGTTTGTCACCTGTATGGTTGGATTTAGATCTCAAAATGTCTATTTTTGGCACTTCCCTTCTCTACTTTTAAAATCAATCTAATTCTCAGAAATTATCTAAATTGGATTTTTTTTTACTAAGCCTTGGAATATAAGCAGAAAAGAGCTTTTCTAAGAAAGTGTGAGTCTCAATATTTAACAGTTTCCCAGCCTCCTGTTGCAGACGGGTTAACTCTAGATGATTAACTCTAATTTTGCATATTTTCATTTCCTATGGTCCACACAGAACATCTGTCACTGTACTTTTGTCACTGGGGGAACATACCAGAAGAGTATCCTATAGACTTGTAGTCTATTTTGTATGTCTGTACTTATGTCGGTAAAAGTGTGTATGCCCTTATAATTAATCTTTTATATTTGTAGTTTTTTCCACATTTTCTTTATCTCTCTCAGAGCTAGAATAACACAACTAAATGAGTTTGATTCACCAATAGAAGTGCTTTATTCTCCAAAATGTAATATTTCCCAGAATCATAGAATAGTTGGGGTTGGAAGGAACCTCTGACGGTCACCAAGTCCAATTCCTCTGCTCAAGTAGGGCCACCAAGAGCCCAGGGCAACGTACCAATAGCTTTGGACTGTTTCCAAGGATGGAGTCTCTACAACCTCTGTGGGCAACCTGTGCAAACGCTCAGTCACCCTCACAGTAAAAAACTGTTTCCTGATTTTCAGATGAAATCTCCTAAGTTTCTGTTTGTGCCTACTGCTTCTTGTACTACCCTTGGGATGAAGTTTTGATTCTAAAGGTAATTTACTTCAAGTAAAAGAGAAAGATGTTCCTTTTTTCTGCCTCAGCAATCAGAGTAGTGAATTCTTGGGAATTAATGGTATCAATTTAGGAAATCATTCCCATTCAGAAAAGCACTGAAACATAGATTATGTTTCATTGATATAAATAAGGGGTGTGTGCACATCTAAACTTAAACAAAAATCTACGAGCTTTCTTGAAAAGAACAGGAATGTAAACCTATTCTAATATTTTCCTTAGCTGTAGGAATGAGTAGAGCCATTATAACTATTAAATTAGTGCTTAAGAATTTATATGTAACTTTCAGAGTCAACAGAGTCCTTTTAGAAAGAAATCAAAAATAGCTACTGTACACACAGCATAAAAGTATCTTATATAAATGCTGCCATTCAGGTATAAATTAAAGAGAAAAAGATTTCCACTTTCTATGGCACACCAATTAACAGCAGTTTCTGATGCTTCAGATCTATGTTCAGCCATAGCTCATATATTCTGCTGTCTGTACTGATGAATTACAAAGAGTGAATAACAGAGCTATTTCAATAAAAATGCAATATAAAAAAACAAATCACACTTACATAACTGCCTACATACAAGTACCCCACAGTGCAGCACAATACTCATCAAATTAAGTTCCATTTAATTAAAAGCTCATTCAAACAGATCAGTATTAAGTTCAGTCAAAAATGGCTACTTTATGCCAATGCATTTAATATTAGGATATAATGAAGATGAGGTGAATAACTGCTAATTGGCTTGATGAGCTCCTAAGAACTTTTGTGTTACTAAAAACTGTTCTCTGGCCTAAAAAAGTCAACAAGAACATGCTACTCGGATAACAAGAGCTGAACTGGAAGCAATGTAGGATTTGCAGATTCAAAACACCACTTTCAGTAACTTTTAAAACTTTTTTTGTCAATTTATTTAAAAATTTTTGCAAGAATTCGTACTCATATGATATTGAATGTAATCAAAGTTTCAGTATAAGTATTTCTGTTGAAAAAATCATTTTTATGCAGCCTTTTTCTGTATAAAGTTACCTGATCTGAGGTTAAATAACTCCATTTTCTACTCTTGAACTGTTTCTCTAACTGTTTTGTACTGACAAATACACACAGAAAATGCAGACATGTAATTCTAACTCTACAAAGCCGAAAGAAATGGACTTGATTGCTGCTTTCCTGAACAGCTCTAGAGCTAGGAACTATGTTCAAAAAAATTCTCAGGCATGTAGCCTGAGAAAAGTCTTCACTGATATCTGTGTTTTAATGCAAAGCTATGTTATGTCCTGCTAGCTTTAAGAATTGTAGCCTAGTATTTTTTTTTTTTTTGTCTTGTCTGCAAGAATTCTTTTTTGCCTTGTAAAAACTTAGTGAGGCCTGCAAACTCTTTCAAATCATAGTCTTTCTAATTGCTCTTTTCTCCAGCTACATGACCATAACTCGGCTCGTGATGGTTGACCCAACGTGAACAGCTCTGTGTGCTTCCCATAGATTTGAATTTTGAGCTCTGCTTCATCTCTATCTGATGTGTTACCCACTTTTTCTCTCCTGTATTCCTTGTATTATTTGGGATTTGTTATCAAAACATCCGTCCAGTATCTGCTTTCTAGTGCTAGTTTGGACTAGATACCATCCTTTGCTTAGTGAATTCTAATTGCTTTGACAATAATTAATTCTAGAATTGTTTGCTTCTCATTATTTTAACTTGAAGTGTCAAGAAGCCAGCCAGAAGGTAAGCTGTTATCTCCATTGGTTCCAGGCTGTCAGACTGGAATTTCAGCTTCACATCATACCTAAATAGATCGATAAACTTTCTTTTTATACATTATTAACAGTATTTCTATGGCTCCTTGTACAAGAATTGCTATTCTCATTGCTATAATACCATTCAGGAATACTCCTTGGAATGAGACAATAGGGATTTCTTTTGATAGCAATATTTTTAGCTTGAAGATACATAGTATATTGCTATTTAAGTTTCCTTCCCTTGTCCTCCACATTTATGAAGCTTCAGTTCTGGTTCATTTTTAGCCTACCGGTCAGGATTTCCTTTTTTTTTTTTTCTTTTTCCTATTTTCTTTCTTTTTCTTTACGTATGTCAGATTATGTGGCTCTGTGTGATTGAAGTACAACACCTTCAGTCAAAGTAATCTAAGTTTAAAAACTGAAATTGCAATAGGCATTTTTAAGGTAACATTTAAAAAGCAACATTTCAAAATTTGAGAGTAAATTATTTCATCAATAAAAGCCACATGTATTGATATTTCTCAGTTTCATTGTCTTCTCTTTTCCAAACTACTCACCAACTAATATAATGGCAGATAACATTATAACTAAGCTCTAATATGATACTAGTCAAGTTACAGTTCAGGAATCATCTTAAAGTTCTGAATATAGATAGATGAAAATTGCCCCATCAAAACTTCATAGAAGATAGAAATCTTGTCTGTGATAACTATAAAAGTTATGCAAAGTGGAAAAGACAAAGGTTTTTTTTTGAATATTTTGAATGTATTCAATAATTTTATCTTTAAAAATCTATATTTTATTGAATACTGAAATGATTTTTACTGAAATTAATTGCTTAGTTGGTTCAATAGATTTGCATTAATCTTTATCTAAAAGGGACATTACATTAGCATTGCTATGCTGAGAATCACTTACGAATTTGCATTGATTTATGAACTTCCATATTGCATGCCTGGACTTCTCCCAGAATTTACGCTGCAAAACAGAACAAATGAGAAAACCCAAAATATTTAATTTTATAAAATATATATATTTTATAATTGGCAACTATTTAGATCAAGAAATTTTTCAGTTTTCGCATTGAGCAAAATAATATTTGAGGAGAGACTACTTGACTAGGTCAGGTCTCTCAAGTTATGTTAAAAAGCAGGAAGAAGATATTATTATCCAGCAGGTAGGAGATATAACTGTGTAAACTTCTCCTGTTAAATGTTTCTTCTGTAAGACTTGCCTTAAAAACTGAGAATATCAAAGGACAATTCTCATACCAAAACAATTTGAAATACTTTTTAATCTTTTTAAATGACCATGACTATAAAGTTTAGAAACTATGTACAAGAGCTGTAGCTAAAACCAAGGGACATTCTATGGATATTTCCTCTTCTGGTTAGAATCTTTTTCCAATCTGAATTGTTCTCTGTAGATGGCCTGCTCTGTACCTTGATTCTTACAAACATCACCTTCTAAACACCAGGTCGTAACTTCTTAACAAGACCACTTCGTTTGTCAACTTCCTGCTTTAGCATTAGAAAACAATGTCTCCTCGTGGAAGGCTCTGAAGTTATGTGCTATGCACAGTAAAAGCGCACACAGTATTCAGAGAAGGTTTGTTGGGCAATTTTTAGAAAGTCTTTCATCCTGGTATGATTTTTATTGTGTGTGGGTTAATTTCTAAATAGTAATTCACACCAACAGAATGCTGTGGAATCTCTGTCATACCAATGTCAGCAGTGTGAAGCAACGTTTTTCTGTGTGTTGGTTATGTGCAGCAACAACAATTGCAGATCTGTTTTATAAAGGAAAAAAAAAGTAAAAAATGTGTATAATCAAGTGATCAGTTAAAAACCTGCTATCACTCAGACAAGATGCCTGGTATTTTTTACTAAATTAATTTAAATCAAAGCTCTTCCAGAGTCAGTAATTGTCAGATCCTTGGCTTGACATGATCTGTTTTTAGCATGACAACACCAAAGGCCGGTGATTAAGGGATTAAAGTGGGAATTAATTTATGAACAGCTGAAAAGGAAGACAAAAAGGATGAAATGGTTTCTTAGTAGTTCTGCTTAAAGGTCGCATAAGACTATAAATTGTTACCTGCATTCCTAGGTAGGAATGTGATGGTAGATGTTAATTTTCTGTTTCTATCTGAAACTAACAGTTTTATAGTTTTGTCTGCATATTGTATTAAACCAACATATAGACAGTTATTTTGGCAGCTCTATTAAATTTATTTTTAAAACTTTAGTTGATGAATAATGCACATTTCTAGAAGAGTCAATAGTAGAAGTAGACGCTCAAAATAGTTTTAACTACATATAATATAGTGCTTTAATTCCAATACGCTTAACTATCTATGTGTTTCAGTTTGCATACAATTGTTACAAAGAACTGAATCATTCATATTAAAACAGATGGATGAATTTTATCTTCAACATGTAACGGAATTTAGAGCATAAGATGAAAATGAATAAACAGATGTGAGTGAAATCTGCATGCTACATATTTAATCTTTTTTTAAAATTCCTTTTTGCAAGTTTGTTGTTTGGGGTTTTTTCCCAGTGATTAAATAAAGCCAAGCTCTGCCCTCAGTTCTAAGTCTTAAACTCTGTAGGAATCAATTTTTAACTTATTTTTGATTACTAACTAAATTACTAGGGGAAAAAAAGTTCTCATTTTACTCATGTATTTTAATTCTTTTTTTTTTTTTTTTCCAGAAGACATTTCTATCTCAAAACCAACCTTTTGGCAATTTGGAATACATTTATGGGAAAAGGTTTCATCATCACCTAGAAAGTGCAGCATCATTTTTTTCTATAAGTTGACTCCTGATAGATGTTAGATGCATGTTTATATACACCAAAGGCCTCTATACTACATTATCACAGTAGTTACTTTATTTCAAAAAGGAATCAGCCTCATTTTTTTCCAGTTTCAGGATTTGAAATAAATCTTATTTTGATGTATATATGCAAGAGAAAACTGTAGAAATTAAGATTTAAAGCAATGTTATGCTTTATTCTCTCTAATAAAGCATAACATTGCTTTAAGCCTTAATTTCGATTAACGATTGATAACGATTGATCCAACTTCTTTTCAGCTTGGCACCAGGAGAAACTTCCTTTCCAGTTCTGAGAGACAGTTATCTTTTACTAAGATGATGAAGAGAAAAGATTATTATTCTTTACATGTAACATCATCTCACCCAGTAGATCGTGTTCTAGATAAAATGTATTTCTGCAGTCAATTACTTTGAAATAGTCAGTTACATATTATGCATTAATTACAGAAAGATAATACATGTGAGATTGTAACATTTCCATATAAGATTTTGTAGAAGTAAAAAAGATGTTTTCTACACTTTGTGACACAGACCGGCTTCTTACCACCAGTAAAGCTGCCCGTGGATGTACAAGAATGATAGAATTCTCCTAGACTTGTTTTGTGGCAGTTTAAACATTCTGACAGTGAGTAAAGCTGTAGCTTTTCTTCTAAAATGGCTATGCTGAAATTTCAGTTTAAAAAAACCCTGCAACCTAAGTATGCATGAACAGTTTTTCCTGACATAGATCTTAATAACAGGCCTGCAGACTGCTGTAGACCATTAGTGGAAATACCCTTTTCCTCCATAAAGAGCTGACATAGAGTCAAGTGACAAAATTGCCCAGGCAAACTAGCTGAGCAAGTCCAGTAAGTCTGTCTTCAAAATCTGTACAAAGTGCTGAGTGGCTCTGATTAAGAGTTAATGAGCTTGAAATGTCTTCACTCATCTCTCTAGTCGGCAGGTGTATTTCTGGTTTATCACCGTGGCGCCTGAAATCAGGCAGACCACTGTCGCTAAGTGCCCTGCTTTCAGCACTGGGTGACCAAACTTGTGGATCTTGTTGCTGGAAACTCACTGCAGGATACTCTCATGATAGACAGGAATGTGTTTCGCCTTTTGCAGGTGTTGGTTTAGACTAATGCATTGTTTCTTACAAATCCTGTAAATAGATCTAAAGTATGTATTTGATCAAAATTTTCCTTCTTTCACTGAGAGAAATTACTACTCCTGTTCGAAGATGCCAGTTGTAGCACTGTTGTGGTCACAAAGAATAAAGGGAAATATGTGTTCTCCTCTAGTGGGTTTGCTGCATCTTCTCTCAAACCAGTAAAGCAGGACTGAAAAACCACTCTGCAGATGAAGGTGACTTTTTCGCAGTCTCCCTGCCTCTCTGCCAAATGGTATACCAAGAAATGCAAGGAGATGTTCGATGTTGTTTGCATGCTGAGCCTCTCCAGTGAAGTTTTCTCCAGTTCAAAATATATACTCTCATGGTCTCAGAGCTTCATTTCAGTTAATTTTCCTGTCTAAATTTGATAGCATTGAAACAATAGCTTCAGTTTTAAAGTTTCATAGATGATGATGTCGTTTACAGGCACCTGACTTGGCAGCTGGCGAGAGGCTCCTGAGAGGAAGATCTCTTCAGTTCGGGATTATGCTGGTATATCTTTTGCTTTTCTTGTTTAAAGGCTAACTCAAGCTTGTGGTTGCTCTGAATACACTAATTTGATATTTAGAGTTGCTTTTAACTCGTATCACTGTTATAAAATTTTAATACTATCATTGTCCTTGATGCTTACCTGGTTATCTGCTTTTTTGATGGTTCTGTTGTTTTCTCTTTAAAATGCCTACCAACATACTTAGATTATGTGACAGTAGCATTTTTCACGTTGGTGGCTTTATATGAAAGAACGGGTAAAAAAAATTGTGAGAGAAACTTTGATACAAATTAGAGAGGCATGGCTCTGGCAGTGAGGTTGATTCTATCCCTTATATTATCGTTATGAATTGTATTCATGTTTGACACTATCTTAGAATAAATATCTGTAAACTTTTATATATAAATAAAACCTCAAGAAGTGATCTATATCATTCTGCATACCTTAAAGAAGGATGAATTATACTGAAACAATTTTAACAGATACATTCTTGCAAGATCTTAAGTTACGGTGACTCCCCAGATAACTTATTCTAGTGTTTTACTATTGTTATGACTAGAAAGTTTCTCTTAGTGTCTAACCTAAGTCCTTCTTTTTGCAACTCAAACCCATTATATTTTTTCTTATCTGCATTCACTGTGAATTTTTCCCTTTGAGGCAGTTTAAGCATCTGAGAACAGCTATTTTATCCCTAACATTTCTCCATTTTAAAATAAACAGTGAAATATTTTTCAGTTCTTATTTGTAGACCATTATTTCTAGATCTCTGGCTACCATTTTCCTCTGCACTCATTAGATTGTTAATTTCTTGAACTGCAATATAAAAAAATAACACTATTTCAACCAAAGCAATTTACTGATTATTTTCTGTATTTCCTATTTATGCATTCATATATGTATACACATATATATCCACACATATATTTAATAACAGAATGACATTGTTGACTCATATCCATCTAGTGATCTGTTATAACTACAGATCTTTTTCTGAAGAACTTCTCCCTACTTGTGTCCCTATAAAAATATGCATGTCTACTGACAATCTCTGACTTCACAAATTCAAATCTAGCCTTGGGATCATAGAATTGTAGATGGAATATCACTGAATTCAGTTTTGATTTCCTAAACATAGTTTCTGTTTATTTCAGTTGGGTAATTTTTAAGAGCATTACTGACAGATCAGATGCCAATGAAACCCTGTTCTGGGTCTCTTTTTCTTTGGACAGTAAACAACAGGTAATTTCACTCTTTCACCACTGTGGCCACTTCTTAGAGAATTAATCTAGAAATTTTTTTCCTAGCTTGCTTAGGCAAATAGAATGCAAAGGAACATGAAAGTTTTATAACAGCCCAGATATTTTAGCTGTTGCCCTGATCTGTTCACAATAGATGTTATCACAATACAGAGAAAGCGGAAAAAAAAAAGTAACTTGTTTTTTTTTCAATTCATGTCACAAATGATTTAATTTGCTTCAGTACTTGCCTAAGAACTGAAGTTAATGTGACTGATTTACAATTCTTACCCTTTTTTCTGTGAAGACCCCAGTTTATCTTTGTCTTGTCTTTCAATACAATGGACTATTAAAGATAACAGTTAGCAAATCTAAGATTGCTAAAGCCAGATCTGCGTGTATCTAGTAAAGACTTCATCAGGTCCAGCAGATAACTTTGATGTTTTTATATTGATTTCTTTCACAAAGTAGTCAGATGACAATCACAATAAATACACTACAATGGAGTAAGATAAATCTTGACTAAAGAAAGAGCAAGTTAGAGACTACTTGGCTAAATTGAATGCTTTCATAAATGAAGTCTGGCCATTCTTTTTCTATCAAAGTTGAAATTTTATCCTTTGTCTCTAATATTGTGTTAATGCCCTTTTTCTCTGCTATTAATTGCATTAACTGTCAGATTTAAACTGGCCTTTTAATTTAAGACTAAAGAAGACTTGCATTGCAAAGAAGCATTCCGTGCTTAGGCCTTTCTCAGGCTCATTTTTGCTGGCTTTGCTAATCCACTAAATAAAGAACCGTTACTAACTTCAGTCTCTGTCCTATTGTGAATATAGAACATCAGTTTGTTGATCTTGATGTTTCTTTCTATTTGTGTCTTGGATTTTTTTAGTGTTTGGCCTTACAAGCTGTAAAATTTGTGTTCAAATTTTACAGATGCTAGTTTTTCAATATTTCTCTTCTATCTCATGTAAAAGAGCAGATCTGATTCCATTCCACAATGAATTAAGCTTGTGTTTTTTCAAATCTACCACAACTTATATATTTTACACTATCACCCTACATTGTTAGACGCATGTGCAAAATAGATAAATCTAGACTATCAATAGTTATGCTAATTCAAAATATGAAATAACAAATTGGTATTATCAGAAGCTTGGCGCGTGATCACAGAGTGAATTATTTGAAGACAATTTATTCAGTATGTTCTAATTAACTACTTTCAGATTTCAATTATAAATGTAATATGTCTTTATAAAAGTGTAATGTAATATGTCTTTATAAAAGTGTAAAAAAATAAAGACTACACTACCATAATTTGTTTTACTATACAACCTGTTTATTTATACAGCATACCTATTAACATATCTATATTTGTACCATGCACAAAGTATTTATGATACCCATCTTTGGTCAAGAAGTTACACCTTTCTTAGAAGTGAACTTATATTCTTGTATTCAGGTTGAGCTTGAATTATGACTATTTTTCATGAAAGAGTGAAAAAGGTTGTCTCAGTGGTCTAGAATATAGTTATGAATTCCAACTGACTGAACACTGACAAGATACTTCAACAAACTCAAAAATGAAAAGAACAACTGATCATTGTAACAATATACTATTGCAGAAGGTTTTGGAAAAGAAAAAAGGCTCTTAAAAATGTTTCGCTTTCCTCAAACTTTGTTGGGGAAGTTTTGGTTTGGTTTTTTTTTAGGATTCTTTTTTCTCTATGCAAAAACATTTCAAAATTAAACATACCTTTCTTTTCTGTTTCTCCTTGTTCCTCACTTGCTCTTCTTTCATCCTTTCCATTTGAAAATGTGACAAGAAAAATAGGAAATAAGTGGTATTGAATTCTGCTTAAAAAGTAATGGGTGGTTTTTAAATTTAGGATTTTTTCACTCATCTCTCATATCCATGTTTTCCATCTATTAACTAATTCATCAAGGAAGTTTTGGTTTCTCCATTGCTCTAAATCCATTGTTGCAAGTAAGAACAAATAAGTTCCCTTTTTAAAATTGATGCAATGTTTTATGTTTTCTGCTGTGTTAGGAACTACATCCTTTTTAATATCAGGTTTAATTCTAGGATCGTGAATAAAATATGTGGGTACTTTGTCAGATTTTTTTTAATAAGGACAATTTTTTGCTAAATCTCTGAAATTTCTATAGCATGCTATATATGAGCATATAAATATCTATTATAATTTTATAGTCTATATATTTTTATGTCTTACACGTGTTTTATATGTATAAATACAACTTAAAACTGTTCAACACTGTTCATAGCTTGCTTGGTAGACAAGATCAAGATTAGATTAATTGGATATTCTATGATTCTATGATATGAATTAATGCATTTGTTTTCCAGTAGTGACAAAGAGCACTAAGCATTAGAGCTACTTTGTGCCACTCATGCTAAAAACATTTTTCCTCTTTGTTCTTTTTTCCAGTGGTGACACTTTGCTCTGACAATCAAGATGGAACAGTGTATCAAGAAGCCAACACAGGACAGTAAATCTATAAGAAGGAAACATAAATCAGTCTTTCCATGGCATTCCTCACTGACAGAATAAAGAAAACTAGAAACATAGAGATTTGGAATAAAATGCTTCATATTGGAAGGCTTCCTGTTGTATGCTGCAGTTACAGATTATCTGGATAAACTTTGATTAAACAGAAGAGAATTTGTTCCTTTCGCACACACGGGAGTACGTGCAAAAAATTCTTCTTTACATAATGAAACAACTGCAAATGAGAAATATATTATTATAAATTATCTCTTTTGTCACCCATTAGGTGGGAAACACATTACTTTAATATCTTTCAAACTGAGAAGCATAATTATTTGATGAGACCAATCTCCATTACTTATCTCATCCTCTAATTATAATGTATTAGTTTTACAAGTGATTACGGAGAAGTTGGTTAATCTAAGAAAGAAATCAATAATTCAAACCAATAGTTAAATTTTATGAGCTGCTTCTGTATTGATGTAGACACACAGTTAGTGACTGGTTTACTTTATTTAATGTCTTGTCCAACATATAATGTATTCTCCTGAAGTATACACATCACCCAAAATAACATTAGGCCACATGAACCATTGTATTTGTAGAAGATTGGATGAATATGGAGGGAAATGGATTAATTAAAAATGTACAATACAACAATTGTTAACAGACCTAGAGCAAAGTCCTCTCCCTGCTGGTTTAGAACCACAAAGTGTTTTGGCTTAAAGCTCACCAGCAGTTTTCTTTCCTCCCAACAGGCTTGCTCTTCACAGTGAGTCGGTACATTAGAATCACTTTGAAAAATGAATCTATAGAAAAAATGAAATTTGAACCTCAAGGCTAGCAGGAAATATTTGCAAATGCAAATGCAAGATCCCATGAGCAACTCAAAAAAAAAAAAAAAAANTTTTGCAAAGGAAAATGAAAGACCCCAGGAGCAACCAAAAAAAAAAAAAAAAAAAAGAAAAAGAAGTGTGATGTGCTGAGTTGTCTTTTTTTTCCCAGTTGTATTTGAAATGTGTTTATTTTAAAGGAGAAACAATAGCAATATTATATAGGTTAAGAAAACAAAGTTTGAGGTTTTGCTTCTGTTTCTGCAGAAGCAAACTGTTATACAATCTGATCTTCCGTAATTGAGCCAGGATGCTGTATACTTTGTAGTTTCTTGTGTGGGGTTTAAGCGTTTTCTTAATTCTGGTTTTTATGCAAAGCAATACGAGTTGGATTCTGACTCTTGCTGATTACCCAAAAATACAGCCAGTCTTTTTGATGTAACCTGCTCATAAGCAATTAAGAAGGATTTTAACAAAATCCAGAAATAAAATAGACTGAAAAATTTCCTTTGTATTGAAAATCAACAGTTGACTTGATACTATCCATAGGGACACAGAATGCTGTCCACTGTAACCTTTTTTTTGTGACTTTCAATGGACAATAAAGTAGTACTAACATGTGTCAATGTTATAGAATTTCTTCAGTATTTGTATATCCGTTATCTTTTCAGGTACATATTGGATTACATGTAAAGGTATGCAGTAAATGAGTCCCATTTAATCTCCCATTTAATCTCTTTTTGGGGACTTTTCACCTTCTGTAGAATTGAATGCTGCACTAATGGAAATGCTCAACAGTACAGTGCTTTCCAAAGTGTGACAAAAGATATTGGTATTGGTGACAAACATTTATCATATGACATTCTATACTAAGCACATATTTTTGTTGGGGGAACCTACTGGAAGAAACAGAGTTGTATGTTCACATAGCACATAACATTACTAAACTATTAATTTTAATTTTCTTCCATGTACAGTAAATTACAGATGATCTGATGATATTATGTGATGACATGATTTAAGAAAAAGCACACTATTTCCAAATGGATAAACATTATTTTTTACCTTAATGATCTGTATGGAATATACAAATGCATTTCAGCATTCTTTGAAAGTGCTGTCACAAAAGGATCTCTAAGAAATCCTGTGTTCCAACTCAGATTCATTCTTGCATAATTGCTGTGAGCCAGTGTTAAGGCAAAGATTTGTATTCCAGGGAATGCAGGCCTTTTGGGAGAGGACTAACCCCGACCTGTATTAGGTAGCACAAAATCCTTTGCTTAATGTGAGGTATCATACCATTACTTTAGAATGTTCTCTTCCGTAGAGATCAGATACAGTGCTATTTGCCTAATGGAAAAGAATGATTTTTGCAAAACTTTTTCTAAACAAATTTAAAATTGAATAATTCATTGAATATTTACAATATGAATTGTGTTTTTTGTGTGCAGTTCCATTTTTACCTTTAAAAGGGTTGATTAAAGTTAAATGTAGACACGGTTATTTTCTTCCTTATTAAAAGTTTAAGTTGTGCCTGTATATGTATACTGATGTTTGTCCATAATTGTGCTTTCCACACAATCACTCTGCAAACTTAGTCACAAGGGACCCTCCCCAAATCCTACTGAGGTCTATGGTACCTCTAATGTTGACTTATTTGAAATCTGGTTTAGAATCAAATATACAAATTATTAAGAAAATACCGGAAAATCAGTTATGAATAATAGTATTGCAACAGTCATTCAAAAGATAAGGGTTAGAAAAACACAGAAGCTAATTATACAGAAAAGACATTGTGGGGGTTTTTCCTGCTGTTGAACCAGGTTTTGGTTGGAAAGCAAATGGCATCCAGAAGAATACTAGACATTGGATTACATTTTTCACTGCAGATCTCTTTGTGTTAAACTAAACCATTTTTTTTCCTCCACATTTTATTTATAACAAACAGAGGCATGCCAGTTTGGTGGGACAGTGAAGACTAGAGCCTGAGTCTTTTTTAGTAGGGAAAAAAAGTACTGAAAGTGGAAGCATTTTATTTTCTTGTTCTGCTAAACATATTCCATACATGAGTGTATTATTTTATAAAACCCTTCTCTTTGTCCTTCCTCTCTGCAAATCTTTAAAATAGATGTTGTCATCTGCAAATTTACACCTCAGTGCATTCTCAGTGTAATTCAATATTTACAATAATATGCCAGTCTTCTTACATGTATCTATGGAAACCATCTACAATTATAATATCAGAAGCCTTTAGCATAACGTGTTGATATAAAGACTAAGTCATACATATAAAATGTATCTGCAGTGCTCTTGATATCAGCAAGGAAGTAATTTTAGGTTTGGATAAAATTATTTGGCATTTGCTTGCTTAAAGGACAATTTCCATCTCTAAAATTTTGGGAAAGAAACTGTATCCTGCTCCTCATTTTGATCAAGTAATATTGTCCCTTAGTAACTTTTCAGTACAGGTCCCGTGCTGTGCTTCTGTCATATTCTGCATGCTTCTTTGTGTCATTCTTAGCAAAAATTTGCCAAACACTTCTAATAATGAAAATGTATTTGTAAGCCCTTTTTCTCACCTTTTATAAAGATAAACTTTCCAGAATCTTTATCATTTTATAACCATGGCACACGGTATCAATCTGCTTGCTTTAAGTCTGTATTTTGTTCCCTTTGGAAGAAGTCACACCGACACCATGGAAGATGGGGAGAAAATAATAGATTAATAGAATCAAAGAACAGTTTGGGTTGCAAAGGACCTTAAAGATCGTCTAGTTCCAAACCCCCTACTATGGGTAAGGACACCACCCACTAGACCTGGTTCCTCAATGCCCCATCCAGCCTGGCTTTGAACAGTTCCAGGAATGGGGTCTCCACAACTTCCCTAGGCAACCTGTTCTGGTGCCTCACCACCTTGTTTGGAGAGCTACTGATCATGGACAAAATATTCCAGAGAAGTTGGAGCTGGGACAATCTGAAGATTAGTTTTATTTCAAGATTAAAACATCTAAATATTTGGTATTTACATGTAAGTGTCCACAAATTAACTTATATCTAAGCTCCCTTTGTAGTCAATGGAGAAGTAATCAATACAATCAGTGGAACCTAGATATCCAGAAAGCTGATCTGTTGGTCAGCTGGTCAGACCTATTGATCAGACCTGGAGTCTGTTTCAGTGTGAGTTACCACCCTTTAAGCTGCCTAAACTTTAATAGTACTGTTCTCCAAAATGATCCAACAGTTCCAAACAGGACCAAGAAGAGAGGCAGAGGTAAGGCTTTAATGTTTGGCAGAAAGGTAGTATAAAGAGGAAGGCATCAGCTTCATCAGAAGCTGGGGGTTTCCCAGCAAAGCAGCAGCCTGCTTAAGCAGTTGCTAGTAAAGTTCAACACAGATGATTGCACAGTCAGATAACACACAGCTTAGGAGGATGTCCCAAAGAGGAAGTCATGATAAGTCTGTGTCTTCAGGGGAAGGGTAGGTGAGAGGATAGAAATAATAAAATAGACAAGTGGAAAATAAGTGCTATTTACAAAGAACTTTGAGACAGGTAGTGTTGCACACCTGCTTTAATACAAAGAACTTAAGAACTGAGATAAAACTGGTATGTTATGCCTTAAATGAAGGCAGTGCTGAAATCAGAAATTTCATGGAAGGAAAATTATAATAATAGAACAGTATAAAATCAGGCCATGAAATATATAGTAATTTTAGCATAAAACATACTGGTGGTGAAGTAGAAGTATATATTTAAGAACCTGTAGAATTAAACCAAATGAATAAACTTACCACTTCAAATACAAACACCAGAATCTTCATGAATCAAAATCCCAAGCCTAAACAAGAAGAGTATAGTAGTCTATATTACCACCCAAACAACTAGAAAGGTGACACGGACTGCTTTATCCTGAGAGGTCAGAGAGTAAGAAATAAATAGGTGATCTCAATTACCCTATGGACAAAGGCCAAATCACAACATGAACCATAGATTATATTTTTAGGTGGTATTAGTAATTGTTTAATAGAATAGCTGGCTTGCAAGCCCACAGGAAGAAAACCAACCCTTTATTTGGCTCAGTAAAGCACAGGATCTGGTTCAAAATCTCTCTGTGAAAACACTGTCAGTAAGAACAATCATAAGATACTTACATTCAGCATCCCTACAGAAGTATCAATGGCTAAAGAATTCAGTGCTAAATTTTAATTGGGAGAGCTAGGTGAAAACTCTTGTTAAAAGGAAGCTAAAGTGGACAGCTGCTTCAGAAAATTACATGCTTCCAGGCAGTGCAGAAACTGTTAAAGAAGACCATACTGGTAACACAGTACCAGTTCACACCATCTATTATGAAATGTTTGAGAAAATCTAAAAGGAGGTCAGTATGTCTCAAAACCAAAGGGAAAGGTTAGCAGCAGTAAGAAGCATCTGAACAAAGAAAAGAATTGTGAAATCTGAAAGTCAAAAATGTAAACATAGTTAGGTCAAAAAAGAATTTGATGAAAAGCTAAGTTAGACACTCAAAGCTTGCACTAACTTCCTGAGACATGAGGAAAAAGAAGCCCCCCAGAATCTGTAAGGTCTATGGACAGAGAGCATAAAAGGAATTCCTGGAAAGGATGATGACACTGCAGAAGAGATAAATTAATTCTTTGCAGGAGTATTCACCAAGAAAAAGATGGGGAGATTGCCATATCAGACCCTTTTCATGAAGGGCACTCACCAGAGAATCTGAAACTGAAGTAACAGACTTAGAAGAGTTACAAATATGTAGAATTACCAGCACCCAGCCACTAAGACTGGGTGGCATTCACCTGGACAACACAACAGGCTTTCTAGGAATTCTAGGACAAAACAGGTGAATTGCTAAAAGCAATATACAATCTTGGACTATAATGTTGTTGATTATCCTTACGTTTTTCATATTTGGTGAGGGGTTTACATGACACCAAGCTCTAGAAAAACATTCCAGGGACTCTGTATGCCTCATATCTTCTGTGTATTTGTTCAATCCTCTCCATAACCATATAAACTTCTTCCATCTGCCACCTTCTCTTAGCAAGGTGTTCCACAGATCTGCTGCCTGTAGTATGGGAACAAAAAAACCCCCCAAAAAACCAAAACCAAAACAACAAAAAAAATCCAAACCAAACAAAATCCCATTTATTTTGTTTGTTTTAAACCTTAGTGAAGTATCTGTCCCACAACTACAAAATGGTTCTAACTACAGATATAAACTCTGTCCTTTTGAAATTCCAATAAAGCCACTTCCCCATCACAGTTGGGTTTTCTGTGGTTTTGGGGTTTTTTAACATTTATTTGTTTTGATTATTAATTTGAGAAAAATACTGAGTAATGTACTGGCTGCGAAGCACACTTTCATTAATATAGATTCCAATTCAGGTGTATATTTATAATAAAAGCAGGAAAGATAGACCGGCAGGAAAAAAGTTTATGAGAAGTATGTTCTCTTTTCAAAGGATGATAAAGACTTTGATGTACAAATAATGTAGCACTTTCATCTTTTTCCTTTTTATTTTTTTTTTAATTAGACATTCACTTTATTGAGAGTTATATAGTGCTGCATGCCAATCTTTTAAAGAATCTAGCCTGATTAAGGGCAACATGCTAAGTCCTACTTGTAAGTGGCATTAATGAGATTGCCTTCCTTTAAGTGTAGTCTTTGTGTTCAGCGAGATGTACGAAACAAGAAAAGATGTCACATAACTAGAATTTATGATTTGTTTACTTTGACACTCACTTTCATGCGTGTTACAGAACTAGAGTAATAATCTAATTTTAATGTAAATTTTGGAAACAGTAGCTGGATACATACTTAGTCTGTGTGTGGTTATATACCAAAGAAAACGTACAGCATGTAAACTTGGGCATAGAGCACATTATTCGTTGAAAAAGAGTGGTATGCAGAGCTGTACCATACCAAACTTCTTGGAATACCAGACTAACATTAGTTCTTAGAATACACCTGCAGAACAAATGTGTTTGATACTGTTTTTGCATTTCAAATGATGATGTGTATGTGTATAAAGCTATACAAACATCAATGTTTTGCAGGAGTTCTTTCTTCACTTATAGCTAAAGGCTTCAGCAGTTCTGTGTTCATATTATGTAATAAAAAGTCCATTTGTTTAAAAGCTTGCAATGCTCAGGTAAATGGCAAATAATGGCACTAGCTGAAGGTGTTTTTAAAATATGTATAGATATTGACCCTGTATGATCTACAGACTCACCCTTCACATATGAATCCCTTCACTGAAGAAACCCAGACTCTTCTAGAAATACTTTTTCACTTCCTCTCCTTCCAAAATCATCTTTGTATAATTTATTTCTATGGTATCTAAGTTTCCTCCACACCCAAAATCTTTATTTCCCATTAACAAAATTTTCTGAAAGCAATGTAATGGTACTGACTTAGGCTTAGGTGCCTTTGATCTGTTGCATTGAGACCTCAGCTAAATTGAGTTTCTGAATCTTTGTCTTGCCTGGATTTACTATATTTTTGGCCTTAAAAGTCACTAAATGTAATGACATAAAGTTTTTAACTTATTTTCTTCTGAGAAAGGTTCATAAGGTGTCTTCTGCAGAAGTATAGGACATAACCAGTAAAGCTATGCAGTAAAAAGGAAATACGGGGAATGTTTTGATAATCTGCATTCAAAAATTATATATTCTGAAAATGTACTTACAGAACTAATTCTTCTCAATGCTTTTCTTCCAATTTCTTCAGAAATACTAGCTCAAATAATTATCCCTATCATATTTGCTGACACTATCATACATATTTCCGAAGTTTTGTCTTGTTTCAATTCAATCAAATTCCTTTTTCCTTTAGAGGCAGGATTTTATCCGTCCTCAGAATTTGAAGTGATGGTCAGGAAAGTAATTTTCAGAGCAGTTTATCTATTTGTATTTTAGTATGTGCTCACTGTTCATAGTTTTTTGTGTGTACACTGATTAAAAATGATAGAACTTCAGCAGTGCTTGAAACAGTAAGTGGGTTGCAAAATTTGTGAGCTATAGAGGATTGGTTCAGCAATTATTTTTTAGGGCAAAAATTTTTCATTTGTGCCTTTTGAAGAAAGAAAATATGGAAGTTGTGATGATTAAAACATAATTTTTATCTTTCTTTTGAAAATCATCAAAGAAAGGTTATATAAGCATCTTTTAAGTTATCTTATATTCTAATATTAGTAAATACTGAATTTTTCATAATTTATTTCTGAGACAACTTTCATAATTGACCCCAGTATGTTAACTTATCCCTGTGTAAAAGGATGGTTTTTCCATGACAGATTAGAATGACACCTTCAAATTGGCAAATATGCACTCAGCTTAGATCATATAATCTTTTATATCATTGATTCATTTTTAAATGACCATCTATTTGATAATCACACCTGACTATATCTGAAATATAGGAGAGAAAGTAAATTACAGTCCTTTGCAGTAAAAGTAAAAAATCTGTATGCTTATTGAAAGTACAGCATTTGTTCTCTGCAACAGGTAGATTTTTTAAGATGTAAAAACTTTATTATCTGAATAATATTTGGCTATGATTTTCCCTCAAAAGAAACTCAAGAGGATCTGAATCTGTTCTGAAGGAGTAACTAAACTTCAGATTACATTCTTTATGTACTGTGTTCACTGCTGTACATATTGAACAAGCTGAGATACCGCAAACTGCAATATGTATTTCACTGTCATTTTTCCCTAGAACTTTGTAGTATGTGACACATTTTGAATCTTTCTGTTATTCTCTGAAATAGTAGTGAGCAACAGCATTCTTATCGTGTTTATTGGTTTTAGCACTTCAGTTCATCTGTTTACTTTCTATCTCCAGACCAGCCCTTTGACAGATGCCAGAATCTATCGGTTCTATCTATGTCAGTTTAGGAACCAGAAAAAGAGTCTCTAAGGAACTTATTCCCGGCTTTGAAAGATAAATCTGTTAAGAACCAAACTCTGATTAGTTAAAATAGAGTAATCCAAGCAGTCACATTATTTTTTTTTTTTTAATGATTTTTTCCTAAAAGAAGGGTACTGATGGATGTTAAGTGAAATGCAAATGGTGCCTCACCTAATTCTAGCCCTTACAGTACAGTAAGATCAAACAGACAGTATCTTGTTATGCTTTATTTTGCTCTCACCTACATTTGAAAACCATAAAGAGAAGGAAAAGTGAACAAAGGATCTTTTGTAGAACTTTAAAGATAATTCAGGGTGGATGCTTGGTTTGTCACGCATAATGTCTCCTGCTAAACAAACATCCATTCATATTTTTATTTTACAGTGAATCTGAAGTTTCCTAGAGGAAACGAGTTTTTTCAGTAAGAATGTCTGCTGAGTAATTGGTGTCAACCAGGCTTATATGAAGCAAATACATACTATGGGATTTCTTTTTGTGAATCTGTCTCTGTTGACATGAAACTTTAGTATCCTACAAGGATTTCTATTGTAATGAAGGTTCATATACTTAATCCAAAATGGTTTAGCATACAGGCAGATTTGTCACTCAACCAAATGGTACCCTCCAAAGTGTCATAGATACATTACTAGAATCAATGGAGGAAGGGGATGCCAAAAGGATTGCAGAAGGATTGCAGTAGGTAAGTGAAGGGTTAGTACATCATTGCCAGAAGGTGACAATCCTAGTGGAAACATTTACAGTGCTCCTGGGAGCATGGAGTGTTCAGGAGTGTATATCTGAAGTGTTTGTACACCAACACATACAGTATGAGAAAAAAACAGTATGAACTGGAAATGTTGGTCAGCTTCCACAGTTGATTGGATACCATTGGGGATCGAGGAGTTGGGAATGAAGTAGTGAAGTTGAGTCTGGGAAGGAAGAGGATAAAGGGGGAGGGATGAGGAAATGTGTTTTAAGGTTTTTTGTCTTTTTTTCTCATTATTTGAATCTATTTTAAAAATTATTTAATTAAAAATTATTTAATTAAAATTTAATTGGTTTTCCTAAGTTAAATCTGTTTTGCCCATCACAGTCACTGGTCAGTGATCTCCCTGTCTTTATGTCAACCCATGAACTTTTTGACCTTATTTTCTCCCCCTATCTTGTTGAGGAGTGGGAGTGAGAGAGTGGCAGGGTGGGGATCTGGCAGCTGGCTAGGGTCATATCACCATGTGTTACTTTTCTCTGGAACACTGAAATCACAAGACTTCTTTCTGTAGACGTATTTGAATTGCATGTTGTCTCTTCAGTATAGTATATATATAGAGGTTAGTCATTTTCATACCAGTACTAGTTTGCTTGGAGAAGGGCACTTCAGCATTTAGTTCCTCAGTAAGGATGCCATCCATGATTGTCCAGCAAAGCTACTGTGCTAAGTAGGCTCATTTCTCTGCTGCTCTAGCTTGAGAGAGATTAAAACTAGTTTATCTATTAGTTACACTGCAAGCTTTCCATCTTTTCCCAGCCATTATCTTTCCCTGCATTGAGAGTGTTCCTGTTTCTGAGCCCCTGGAGAGAGAGAAGAAACAATCTCTTTTGACTCATTGTGTGGTTGGGATTCCTCCATACCACACAGAGGGTGTCCCCATTAGGAAACTGCTGGCAGGACGTGCTGCTTTCATGCCAACTCAAATTTGAATCACTTGTATAGCTCAGAAGCAGCTATAAAAGTTACCAGGAAGAACAACTTCATGTATAATAATGTGTCAGATGGAAAATTCAGCCTGTTTTGAAAACAAAAGCTGACTAATTATGACAATGTTCAGTGATATGAATGGTTTCTGTAGTATAGAACACTTGGCTACTGGTTTAGTATAAATATTGCAACTACTCTCTTAAACTAAAAATGATCATAGATGGTTTTAAAACCCGTTTCAGATAATTTCTGCTGTCAGCTAATTCCCTGAACACACTATTTTGGCACAAAGATTATTAGTTGTAAAAAGGAAAAAATAAGATTGATGGGATTAAATGAGACAGTTAATATGCTCCTATCTAAACATTTGTATAGAATGATCAAGCCATTGGTACTGCCATTGTGCAAAGTATTAAATCTCTTACCTTACTATTTAACCTAAGGATATGCCGAATATTTCTGCAGTCTATGAACAGAAAAAATAAAAGTGTTTCCTAGATTATTAATGTAGATTTCAAGAATTATGTAGACCACTGAGTTTTCGTTTATAGTGAATTCCCTCCTCCCCTAATTTTGATTGAAGAAACTGTACATATTGTAATATATATGAGAGATTTATGGAGGAGACTATAGATTTTTTTAAATGACAGATCTTTAGTAGACACTGATCTGCTAATGGATACTATATGCTTTACAAAAATTTAAAAATAAATATCACATATTCTAGGCTTCCTTTTGACAAAAGCTTATTGGTCAACAGCAACCACAGCTAATGTCAGCTATATTTATTTATAAATAAATGATGCTTTGTTTTGTTTCAGTGTAAAACATCTGCTAAATTTATCTCCATCATAGGTAAAATATTCAGAGACAAAATCTGTTCACATTTGCATCCGTATAATTTCTAATGAAAGCTTTTCAGATTACTTTATTTAACTGGAAAGGTTTTTAGTTTTATGGTGGATTCAGTACTGTGAGTGGAGGTAAATGAGAATAGTCTAATCATGGAGAGCAGTCAGAATCAAGACTTATTATAACTCAATAGTTTAAGGTATTATGTTTATAGCTTTTCTTATTGGACTTAAAGGAGCATTATTGATGCGTGAAGTGGTGGATAAAGAGAAAGCAGGAATCTAGAAGGAAAAGAGAGCTCCACCTATGGAGCACAAAGCTGCTATAGTCAGAGTAATCTTGAATCTTTCTGTGCAAGTTTGCTTGGGCAATGCTGAGAGCCTCAGCTCCAGCCTTCCTATGTAGAAATGTGTTACCGTCCTGCTGATTAGCTGGGAGGTCTACTTGCTGCAAGTAATGAAAGACACAATTAGAAGAAATATAAGAACACATAGTCTTCCAGAAGAACTTATTGAAATATTATCTCTTAGGGTATAATAGAGGAGTTTATCTGCACTTTTTGCTAAGCTACTTTAAAGACCTGCTGCAATCGTGCTTCTATTTTAAAAATGAAAATGTTTGGTTTAGTGGGCCCTAGAATAGAACAAATCAGTATATCAAAGAGAAGGAAGCACATGAATATCAGTAATGAAAATTAAATGATTGTGTCATTTTCAGTACTTACCAAAACAATAAATATATTCAGTTAGTTTATGGATTTATCTGTTCATGTCTATTGTCATGTCTTCTATGTATAGAAAATTAATGCCAACTAAATATTTTTCTTTTATTATCATATAAAACAAAATGAGGAAATGACATGAAGATTATTAAACAAAAGCTCTAGGAAATAAAAGACATAAATATGGGGATTCAGTGTTCCATTCTGGAACACTATGGCATCAAGGTTCTTCTCATTGCCTCCCTTCACCAAGCTTTAAAGATTTTGGGCTCAGTAAAGCAAGAGAGCACAGGGGTCTATGACAGATCATCTATCCACAGTGACTGTCTGAACCCTAAGGTGAGAGGACGTTGCTATATCTTACTGTAGCACTAACGAAGGGTAAAACTGAAAGGGCATACTCCTTGGCTTTTCATGGTATTCAATGATGTAATGATGTGTTCTGAAAGTTGCAAATGAAGTTGGAACAAACCTTTAAAGACTGCTAGCTAAGCCATAAACCATGATTGCAATTCAGTGGTTAGGAACCAATTAAGTGTATTGCACTCGAGGCAAAGAATGAAAGAATAAGTTACTATCAAATTTCAATGCATAAAACAACCTCAGTTCAGCCCATTTGCTTTCCAATCTTAAAGTAAAACATACCAAAGACAATTAAAAACATTCTGGATGCAACCAGGTGTAAATACACTCAAATGCAATTACCAAAGGAAATTATTGTATATCAGCAAAAGTATGAACAGTCACTTAATCTGAGCCATGCAATCAACCTTTAGGGCTGCTTAATGCTAATAGAGTTTGTAGTCAAATGCCTATCTCAAAGTAAAAATTTCAGTGCTCAAGTTCCGATCCTGATATACTCCAAGCAAATTACCATTTGGGCACTGACTTTAGTTATAAACAAACTTGTCTTTTTGATCTTTATGAGGCACTGTTAGAAATACCTAGTAAAGTACAAGATGTACGGACTCTGGCTGCTAAACCCTGCCCTGATACTCCTAGCCTCAGGGAGTAGCTGGTCCCCAGATCATCCTCATAATTCGGGTGTTTGTGGCTGCATGGACAGGCTGATAATTTTCAAACCTCCTGTGGACTCATGCTCTGAGTTAACGGTACTTTGCTAAGATGATTTCTTGTTTTTTATAGTTTTACTTTTGTCCTTTCTTTAGTCAATATTCACTATTTAACAATATGCATTCATTTTATAACATTATAATTTTGATTCTCTTCTTGGCTTTCTTATCTTCCTTTCTGATAAATAAATTCAGTTTAGACAAGAACCATAGCTAAAAATTTAGTTAACTGGGACTCTTCCTTGTCTGTCTTCTCTTTTCCTTCTTCCCTCACAGAAACTCTGCAATTCCACTTTTTACTACTGTCTCCAATCTGAGAATCTATTGTACTACTTACAGTCTTCTAGTTGAAAGAAATTAAATTAGAATCAACTCAGGGATATCAATTGTTGTTATATGGAAACTTCTCTTTTAAAACTACACAAGTAATCGTTGGCATAAAATATTTCCATGTAGGGAGGAACATTTCCAACTAGAGAAATGGCTTGCTGTCTGAAGTCTTTCCAAGATATATCTGTAATGAAGTACAATTTGTTTAAGTTTTTTTTGATCTTGAATATCAGTTACAGGCAAAGTGTTCTAATGTTCTTTCTGGTTTCAGGTTGCAAGTGATAGTTCTGCACATCATAAAATGAACTTCATTGCCAAAATCCAGAAGTGTATCTAGATTCAATCTTGCTGTTCCAGAATACCAGGGTGTGCAGTTTGTGCTCATCATTAAAACCAATTTTTCTCTGATATTGCATGAATGGCATGTCTTCAAAAGCTGTAGCCTTAAAAATCATCTCTAAAATGTCTTTTGAGAACATGTGCGATTATATCTCTGCATAACCTTTCCCTAGTCTGCACTCAGAATCACAGAATCACAGAATCACAGAATGTTAAGGGTTGGAAGGGACCTCTGGAGATAATCTGGTCCAACCCCCCTACCAGAGCAGGTCCACCTACAGCAGGTTGCACAGGGTGGCGTCCAGGTAGGTTTTGAATGTCTCCAGAGTCAGAGACTCCACCACCTCTCTGGGCAGCCTGTTCCAGTGCTCTGCCACCCTCAAGATAAAGATGTTCTTTCTCATGTTGAGATGGAACTTCCTGTATTCAAGTTTGTACCCATTGCCCCTTGTCCTATCACTGGGTACTACTGAAAAAAGACTGGTCCCCTCCTCCTGGCACTCTCCCTTTAAGTATTTGTAAACATTTATGAGATTCCCCCCTCAGTCTTCTCTTCTCCAGACTAAAAAGACCCAACTGCCTCAGCCTTTCCTCTTAAGAAAGATGCTCCAGGCCCCTAATCAGCTTCATGTTCCTTCACTGCACCCTGTCCAGCAGTTCACTGTCTTTCTTCAACTGGGGAGCCCAGAACTGGACACAGTTCTCCAGTTGAGGTCTCACCAGGGCGGAGTAGAGGGGGAGGATGACCTCCCTCGACCTGCTGGCCACACTCCTCTTGATGCACCCCAAGATGCCACTGGCCTTCTTGGCCACAAGGGCACATTGCTGGCTCATGGTCATCCTGTTGTCCACCAGGACTCCAGGGTCCCTCTCTGCAGAGCCGCTTTCCAGCAGGTCAGACCCCAACCTGTACTGCTGCATGGGGTTATTCCTCCACAGGTGCAGGACCCTACACTTGCCTTTGTAGAACTTCATATGGTTTTTATCTGCCCAATTCTCCAGCCTGTCCAGGTCATGCTGAATGAGAGCTCGGGCTTCCAGCCACCCCTCCCAACTTAGTGTCATCAGCAAACTTGCTGATGGTCCACTGCATCTCTTCATCCAGGTCATTGATGAATACATCGAACAGGACTGGACCCAGTACTGACCCCTGAGGAACACCACTAGTTACAGGCCTCCAACTAGACTCTGCCCCACTCATCACAACCCTCTAAGATCTACCTGCCAGATAGTTTTCAATCCACCCCAATGTCCTTTCATCTAACCCACACTTCCTAAGCTTGCCTACGAGGATGCTGTGGGAGATGGTGTCAAAAGCCTTGCTGAAGTCAAGGTAGACAACATCCACTGCCCTCCCCTCATCTATCCATCCAGTCATGCCATCATAGAAGGCCATCAGGTTAGTCATACATGACTTCCCCTTGGTGAATCCATGTTGACTACTTCTGATAAACCTCTTTTCCTCCAGATGCTTGGAGATGACGCCAGAACAAGCTGTTCCATCATCTTTCCAGGGGTGGAGGTGAGACTGACTGGTCTGTAGTTTCCTGGATCTTCCTTCTTGCCCTTTTTGAAGACTGGAGTGATATTGGCTTTCCTCCAGTCCTCAGGCACCTCGCCTGTTCTCCAGGACCTTTCAAAGATGATGGAGAGTGGACCAGCAATGACTTCTGCCAGCTCCCTCAGCACTCGCAGGTGCATCCCATCAGGACCCATGGACTTGTGGATGTCCAGTTTACTTAACAAGCCTCTGACTTGACCCCCAACCAAGGGAGAGTCTTCCCTGCTCCAGACTTTCCCTGTTCCCTGTAGAGTCTAGGGGTCCTGAGGGCTGACCTGAATAGTGAAGACTGAAGCAAAGGCGGCATTCAGTAACTCCACCTTCTCTGCATCATCTGTCACCATGGCACCTGTCTCATTCAACAGAGGGCCCACATTCTCTCCAGTTTTTCTTTTCCCTCCTATGTACTTGAAGAACCCCTTCTTGTTGACCTTGACATCCCTGGCCAGATCTAATTCCAAGGAGGCCTTGGCTTTCCTCGTTTCAACCCTGCATACTCTGACAGTATTCTTATAATCTTCAGTCCCTTATAAAGGCCAGTCCCTTCTTCCACATATGGTAAACTTCCTTCTTCCCCTTGAGCTTTTTCAGGAGCTCTCTGCTCAACCACGCTGGTCTCCTGCTTCCTCTGCCAGATTTCTTGCTCTTAGGGATGCACTGATCCTGAGCTTGGAGGAAGCAATTCTTGAAAATTAACCAACTTTCTTGAGCCCCCCTACCATCTAGAGCTCTACCCCATGGTATTTCTTCAAGCAGTTTCTTGAACACTCACAAGGCTGTGCTATTGGTTCAAACCCTCACTAAAACTTTTGCTTGATATACTGGAGTTTGACTAATACACACTCTCAGTACTATATACCTATCTTAAATCCATAGATAAGTCAGTAAGTTTCCCCTTTTCTCCTCATTAGTGCTACTTCAGGATGATTTCCTCTTATATACAGCATAAGAATGAAGGTCCAGAGACAGGTCTGAAATGCAATAGATGTCTGGGATTATTCTGTTTTGGTTTTCCCTTCCCCTGACCTACATTGAACAAAATACCTATTATAACACTTCTTAAACAATTATCGATTGCTTATCAATTGACCAATTCTATCTCCTTTTTTGAAATTTTTAGAGAATTGTGACACTTTGTAGATAGAAGTTAAAATCATAACTTAAGGCTTGAAAACTAGGTCTGCACTATTAAGCCCAAGCATTCACAAATACAGAGATTTTTGAGTATTCGCTTCTCAAATTTCAAGTTTCCCTTCATATCAATAGGAAGTGAAAATACATTCTGCTACTCCATTGCTAATGAAAAATTAAGATTTTTATGTAAGAATGTGACTCCAGGAGTTATGGTTCTGCTAAACCAGGAAAAAGAAAAAGCATTAACTATTGTGCAAGGGAGCATGAAATTTTCAAACATTATAGGTGATATTTTGTGAACACGTAATTTAGACTTAAGTAATAAGCATCTGCTAATGACTTTTCAGATTTGAGGCATGCTGGAGGTATTTCAAAGAATATTCAAGCACAGCTTGAGAGAACAGAGAGTACAAAGGGAAGGCTGCACATAGATCTGGTTCTCTGTTTTTTTGTATAAAGCACTGATAAAAGCTTTAACATTGCTCTGCAGAAAATTTCTGATGTATAAGAGGGAATGAGCAAGTGTAAGAGGTTGTTTCTTGCGTAAACTATCACTAAGCGATTGTTGAAATTTAGCATTTAAAGTAATCCATTTCTTCAAACAGGAACATAAGATTATCTTCTAGGACAGGAATTGTGGATTGTGTTTAATGTGCTTGTATAATTATACATGTGTGTGCGTGCATGTGTATATATGTGTATATATATAAAATCTAACAAACAGAAATAATGGAGTTTGTCTTCTACTGAAAGACAAGAAGTAAGGCTAAAAGAATTGCTCAACCATAGTATTTTTCAGAGGCTTAGCATTTGCTATTCTATTGAAACATTTCATCATTTCAATAATGTAGGCATTGTCAACTATGAAGCATTTGGCAAATGCTAATTCTGTACTGGGCGCACCTTGTTTTTCTGAATCCACTGTTGATTAATAAATTTCTTAAACAATAAATGGTTCTGGATGTTTATGCTCTTTACCCTGTCAGAATCACTGTTTAGTTCTTCACTTAGTAAAAAACTGTGAAATGAAATCTAAACCCAAGAAAAACACACTTAAAGACCACCTAAGTAGATAAACAGGAACAAAGTGAGATGTGTAAGACTTTGCCTGTTCCCTTCCCATATGCTGGAATGCTTCTACTTTGTACTCCCCACTGCTATATTGACTTCTGTTGAGGTATCTTGTGTGATGTCATTTGAGCCAATTTCTTTTTTCCCCAAAATCTCAAAGTTTTTTCATACTTTCAAGTAGCTACACTTTTCAGCAGTCATAGTGAATAAAATATTAATAGTCATTCTTGTGTATGAAGAATTGAATGACAATTTGAAACATTTTGTATTTTTTAACAGTTTATGACAATATAATCTAGATTTAAGTCTATATCATTGGTTCACTCTACTATGTTATGATTGTACTTGGGAGGTACGCACTGACTCTTGATGACTGAAAATGGAAGTTGTGGAACTGAAATGCAATCAGGCAGGAAGGATTAATTACAAAAACTTGCTCACTCAAATAGTTCTCAAAAATTGTGAGACTTTTATTGCTTCTGTGATATGAATGCTAAGTAACAGTCTGCAGCATTGCAATTTTATGTCATTACATTTTGTGAAAAAAACACTAAATAAGAGAGGTCTGTTCAGCAGCTTATTTTCTATCAGATTGAGCTGAATACTCTTGCATTCCTTTTTCTTTTTTTCTTTTTTTGGTATGGCAAAAAAAAATAACACCAAATAATGGAAAATGTATAGCGTGTCAACAGAGAGTTGGCATGTGGAAGACTGACTTAGGATGCATATCCTACATATACATATATATACACACACATATGCTGACACACATAACTTTATATATACACTTATTATTGTAATATATATATTTATTAAAATAGTAGTAATATCTTATACTTCTGCACTCTTTGTTAAAGGATTTATTATGTGTTATCTACCAAGCGACATATATAATTGTTGAACAAAGACATGGCTTTAAGATTCCTTATAGAAACATCAGTATTCATGTTTATCAGGACGTAAAACAGGATGGATGTTAGCTGGCTTTGTGAAGCCACAGGAAGATTGTAAGGTCCCTGGAAAACCGGATGCTCTACATATATGCCTTATAAAGCCCTTAAAAGGACCTGCCATGACTGCACAGGGATGAAGTCTATACACTGGATATCTGCAACATCTATAGAACAGTCCAGATTCTCAGTCGCAAGGCAGCAGGTTGTACTTCACCCTAGTGTATGTCTACTAAACTAATCCCAAGTGTAGAGGGATTTTTGGAAAAAATTATACCCTGTTGAGAATAGATCTTTCACCTTCAAGTTTGCATCTTTCTGTAAGACTCAACAATGTTTTGATTTCATTGTGATGTACCCCAGATCTACCCACAAACTTTGTATTAGACAGTAGTGGTTATTGTGTGTTCCTACCATGTCCACCACAAAACATGAGAAAGGCTGGCAAGCTTAACAGGGAAGTATGAAAACCCTGTCTCCCAAGGTATGGCATATTGTTTGACTAGCAGTAGGGCATTTAATCAACATCAGTAATTTTTTTCTCCCTTTTCATATGCAGATTCGTACACTCATTAATCATGATCAGTAAATCCTTCAACTGTTCCAACTTTTATACAGAAGATCACCTCAATCTTATGTTTCTTCTGTTCTTACTGAGTATCTTGTGTTGATTGTATAAAACTGAACATCATGCTAGATCTGTTTTGACCCTTGGAGTTGCAATGTATAAATTATTCCAGCTAATGTGCCATTCAGGCATTCAAAAAAGTGAAACAAAGTTCTATTTGTTTAATATGTCAATTACTTGATTAGATATATGACAGAAATTAATCTTAGATTTTCCATTTTATCTGTATATACCATGGAGAGTCATGCAGCTCTCTATCACTCCTTGTATCCCTAAAATACATTTATGCTTCTGAATGTATTTATGAGTGTGTGTATTTATATGATACCCAGCGTTACTCACTTCTTTATGTTCTCAGGGTGCATGAAAGAAGTATGCTTCCTTAGGTTCACAGAAGCTAACACCAAGTATCATTTTCTGTTGTGAGAAAAGTCATGTAGAATTAACTGAATCATGGAAGCATAGTGCATATCAATGGCAGAAAAGTTTATTGCTGGCCCTTCAATGCAATGATCCCTTTGTGTTTTGATTGTTTGCTGTTTTCCACTAGAGAGAATTATGATAGACATCCAAACTTGTAATCAGCCAAGAGTCTTTTCAAGTTTATAATGATACAGAAACACTATTGTAAAGAAAGATTGTATATAAACCAAGTGATGACAAGACTAATGATAAAGTACCAGATTATTGTAACTGTGCACTATAGATTCTAGTGAGCCAGCAGTGGATGTCAGCTTTATTAATGACCCCCTCAACTTATCTACAATAATGACACAGGAGATAAGTCCAGGAAGAAAAAGTAAAGGTGTTGCTTTGCAGGTAAAAACCAAACACAACGAAGGAGACATTAAGAAATCTTCCTTGAACTATAAAAAGTGGAATTATATTGAGAACATCTGAAGATTTTTGCCCATCATGCAAAGTAATGCAAAATGAAAATACGAGGTAATAATAAATTCCTCAAATTTGGATTCTAAGAGAAAAATGCTACAAAAGATAAGCAGCTGCAATAGCTGAAATACATTTCAAATTCAAAGCTTTTTTATTCTATACGTATGTGTAGGAAAAAAATACCAATTGAGTAATACCAATAAAAACAGAATAAAATGCTATAAAGCACAAGTAAATGATAATATAAACACGGTGTTATAGGAAGGATTCCAATAGAAAATATTAAGTATATATGTAGAGAGAAAGAGGGAGAAATCTTCCTCTTTGTCTCTCTGGGCTGTTAATTTTTTCTTTTTTCCCCAGAGTTCTCAAATATGATTTTGATAAGCTTTTCCTACTACATATACTTTGGAATAATATGGACATTTGGGTTGAACAAATGTATAAGGGTGCAAATATTTTTATAAGGTAATAGGGCTGATAAAATAGACAGCTTAAATTGATTTGAGAATATGAGGAAAGGCTAATAAAGAAAAAAAAAAGAAACTATTAAAGTTAACTTAGATAGCTACCCAGAAGTAAATCCATCCAATACATTATGTGTTTCAAGAGTACAGAAAACTTAATAAGTAAATTTTGACTTTACTACACAAAAGATAATTTCCTTTTTGATTTCCATGTTCCTGGAAGTATCTGATATTATATCCTACGTCATACTTTGGGCCTTATTGCCCCACACAAGTCAAGCGACAGATGTTCCCTCTCTCCTGCCGAGAAGGAGAAAGAGAAGAAGAGAGACTAGTTTAGTAAAAGCTAAACTACTTTAATGAAATATAAAGAATAAAATAATAAAAAGAAAATAATGAAATATATACAAAACTGCATCAAGCTCCCACAATGACAATTGCGTCACCAGCAGGCACTGGGAAAGTCTCAGACTGGACTCAGCGACAGATGGGAACTGAATTCCAGATCTGGATTCAGGAACATACGGATCGGGATCAAAGGCAGATGAACAGATGGAATCCTCTTTGGACGCTGGCCATTGAAGAAAGAGGGATGACCCTTTGATTCCTCAGCTTTTATACTGAGCATGAGGCAGATGGGATGGAATACACTGTTTGGTCAGTTTTGGGTCACCTGTCCGGTCCGCTCCTCCCAACAGCTGTGACCCCTCTGCGCTTTTCCCTTTTTCACCCTCCAATGGGGCAAATAACAAAGTTGTCTGACCTTGGTTGTTTTGGCAACAAGTATAAGCAAGGGCCTCTCTGCATACCATTCCTTGGCATCAGCTATAAATATGGGTCTTATTGCTTTGGGAGAGCAGTTTTCTGCACAATATGTTGTTAGTTTCAGCAGTTTGAAGAGGCCTAGATAGAAAGCAAAGTTTCTGAACAAAATTAGTCCTGTTTTACCTCAAACCAGGACAATGCTACAATATTTTCATTAATCCTCCTCTCTCTCTACTTTGCTCTATCTCAAATGTTATACAAAATCTATATATTACATATAGAAAGATTTAAAAACATTCTAGTTCTTAGTTATCAAAAGTCGTTACATGGAGAATTGTCAGCCAGAGGAAGGGAAATGAAAAATAATTGCTAATAAAGTTTTCATATGATTTACAATTGTTCCAATTGGCATAAAGCAACAGAAATTCAGCAAAAATCAAAAGCTTGCTGTAGGAAAAAATAGTGTTTGTAATAATTGCGCTGTAAGGAGTTGTATAGTTGGAAGTAATGATGCTGAAATTAATAATGGTGAATAACCAATGGAACTTAATCTTCCAGTTTCTCAGATGTCTGCCTTAGTTATCTACGCAGGGGAACAACAGTTCCTATGTATACTGGTAAGAGAGATTGGTTTCTCACACAAGCACCACAAGTACTATATTTTATAAGCCGTATTTTAAATTTGGTAAGCTGAAAATAGCAAAGAAGCTGTAAAATTGATGAAATTAAATGAATATCTCAATAAAAGTATGGATCTCATTCAAGTTTATTAAAAGTTTATCAGATTTTATCATGGTTTACAAGTATATTAATGTGAAGGTAATTTCTCATGACAAGGACCTGTTTAATCTGGCAAACAAATGCAACTACAGGATGAAGTTGTTTAAGTATTGAAAGAAAGTATATGTTTAACTGCAAGGGAAATTAACCTTTGAAATGGCTTATCAGTAGAAAGGACTGAGAATATTCTGGAAATATTTTGACCAGCAGTAGGTCTTTTTTTTGAAGGGGAAACTCCATCACAACAGAAGTGTATGGGATCCTCACAGAGAAATTCTGTCCTATGTAAAGAAGAACTCAGTCTTGCAAACCTAACTCAGACTCATGTGTCCATCATCTAAATAAATACCTTTAGTTTGGCTACTACATCTATCTTTAAGTAGCTAGGTTTTCAAGTCCAATGTGTTTAGTTTATAGACCTAACATTCCCATTGTTTTCTCTGGGAAGTCTTTGTGATTATGCTACTTTTACTTCCCCTAAGTAGAGCTCTGCAAAACCAGATGTAAATTCAGTTAGGCTGATTCTGTAGCAGGACCACAAGTGCATAAGCAGAGATGTATGAATTTTCATCTAAAAGGTATAAATGGCTGCTCTTCCCAGTGCCTTCTCTGCCTGTAACAGACTGTTTCTGCTTTGCTTGCTTCAGTATACTGTGTTCCGTTAAAAGATTGTGACTTGACAGCAGGGAGGAATCTGCTTGCTTTGACCTTTTCTGTCTCTTGAAATCTGGGTTGAGTGGAAGCCTTTGCAGGAAGAAGAATGGCTTCTTCTGTGATGGCAACTGAGCATGCGATTTGGGCTGGCAGAGGACTGATGTGGCAAACACGGGAGCCTGCAGTTCAAAAAGACTGAAAATCCTCACAGAGGAGTAGGAAGACAGGAGTCATAGCTTACAAAATGCCATTTCTTAGAAGGGGCTGTGAAGGGTTTCTTGCTGCTGAGGAAGAGGCTGGATGTCACTATATGAAGACTAAGACTGATGGAAAAGGCCCACGTTACAGTGATAAAGTGACAGAAAGTGTGAAAGAAGACTTGTGTTAAACTGTTTTGTTGTCTGCTACAGATGAGTTTTTCCTTTTTAAAAAACATTCTTGTTCTAATTTTCTTGTTCATGTTTTGCACTTATTTTTGTTATCTGTGGTTAAGAAAATGTTTGCAGATCTACCTCAAAGATCAGGTTGATGTGTGATCCTGGCATTGCTGGATGTTACTGCAATGAGTAAAACAAAGGGTGGTTGTTCTAGCGACTTCGTTATTTGGGAAATAGAATGCCTTTTCTGGGGGTCAAAGCCAATCAATCAGTATTAGAGGACCAAAAGAAGCACATTTTAGGGCTACAACTGGAGAAGTTATTTCCTGAGCTTTTGCTACTGCAGGCAAGCTTTGAACTGAAAATACAAAGTTGTCTTCTAGTTAGATGTCGATGTGGAGGAGAAACCATCACTGTCTCCATGAGTCTTACAGAGCAGTGAGTCTCAGTTCTTTTTCCATCTCTCTTTGATACAGTAGTGAGAAAGAAAACGAGTTGCCTTTTTGTCAGTCAATATCTTTTTTCCAGTCATACTTTCAGTGTGATATTTAATTCAGGGATAATGATGTAATGAAATGATTTTTCATGGCTACATATAGCAACCTTGAAAGAATCACAAACATAAGTGAGAAGATTATGTTATGCTCAGGATAGGAGGTGGATCTTCTTTTACACTGAGAAACAGAAAAATCAACATAGACATGAAGGATTGCCAAGCAGCTGTTTAGGCAATCACGTTATTCCTCCTTCCTGGGATATATGCAATACTCACTTTTCCCATCTGGAATACTGATATGTACAGTATGAAAATGTGTCATTTACTCAACTATTCAATTAAAAACTAAACTGTTTGGCAATGTTTGGTGTGGATAACGTACAATAAAGGATATATCTGTAAATGCAAGGGCCCATGCAGCTTATTAGCAGAGCTGCATCCCTAGTAGGATGGCAAGGATTTGGAGAGTGGCTACTGGCAATTGAAGCCTTATTGTTGAATGAGCAGCAGCTTTAATGAATCCAGGATGGTCACTCTAATGAATGCTTAGCACAGCCTCTGGTGTGGCTCATATTGACAGAATTCCTTCCTCTCCGGAAGGAAACGGGAGACCTGGCCACCCAGGATATGGATAAGGCTGAGGTCCTGAATGACTTCTTTGCCTCAGTCCTCACTGGCAAGGGCTCTAACTGCACTGTCCAAGTCACAGTAGGTAAAACCAGGGGCTCTGAGAATGGAGAACTGCCCACAGTAGGAGAAGATCAGGTTCGAGACCACCTGAACAACCGGAAAGTGCACAAGTCCATGGGACCTGGTGAAATTCATCCCCGGGTCCTGAAGGAGCTGGCGGACCAAGTTGCGAAGCCACTTTCCATCATATTTGAGAAATCGTGGCAGTCTGGTGAAATTCCTGTGAATTGGAAAAAGGGGAACATAACCCCGATATTCAAGAAAGCAAAAAGAGAGGACCCAGGAAACTATAGGCCAGTCAGTCTCACCTCTGTGCCTGGCAAGATCGTGGAGCAGATCCTCCTGGAATCTCTGCTAAGGCACATGGAAAATAAGGAGGTGATTGGAGACAGCCAACATGGCTTCACCAAGGGCAAATCCTGCCTGACAAACCTGATGGCCTTCTACGATACTGCCACGAACTTGGTGGACAAAGGCAGAGCAACGGACGTCATCTACCTGGACTTAAGCAAAGCATTTGACACTGTCCCGCATGACATCCTAGTCTCCAAATTGGAGAGTCACGGGTTCGATGAATGGACCACTCGGTGGATAAGGAACTGGCTGGATGGCCGCACTCAAAGGGTTGTGGTTAATGGGTCAATGTCCACGTGGCGGCCAGTGACGAGTGGTGTCCCGCAAGGGTCAGTACTGGGACCAGTGCTATTTAACATCTTTGTTGGAGACATGGACAGTGGGATCGAGTGCACCCTCAGCAAGTTTGCCGATGACACCAAGCTCGGTGGCGCGGTTGACACACTGGAGGGAAGGGATGCCATCCAGAGGGACCTGGACAGGCTTGAGAGGTGGGCTAATGCAAATGGCATGAAGTTCAACCAAGCCAAGTGCAGAGTCCTACACCTGGGACGTGGCAATCCCAGGCATAAATACAGGCTGGGCAGAGAATGGCTGGAGAGCAGCCCTGAGGAGAAGGACTTGGGAGTGCTCATGGATGAGAAGCTCAACATGAGCCGGCAGTGCGCGCTGGCAGCCCAGAAAGCCAACCGTATCCTGGGTTGCATCAAAAGAAGCGTGGCCAGCAGGGCACGGGAGGTGATTCTCCCCCTCTACTCTGCGCTTGTGAGACCCCACCTGGAGTACTGTGTCCAGCTCTGGAGTCCTCAACATAGAAAGGACATCGAACTGTTGGAACAGGTCCAGCGAAGGGCCACTAAGATGATTAGAGGGATGGAGCACCTCTCCTATGAGGACAGGCTGAGAGAGCTGGGGCTGTTCAGCCTGGAGAAGAGAAGGCTCCGGGGAGACCTGATAGCAGCCTTTCAGTATCTGAAGGGAGCCTACAGGAGAGCTGGAGAGGGACTCTTTGTCAGGAAGTCTAGTGATAGGACAAGGGGTAATGGTTTTAAATTGGAAGAGGGGAGATTTAGATTAGATATTAGGAAGAAGTTCTTTACTGTGAGGGTGGTGAGGCACTGGAACAGGTTACCCAGGGAAGTTGTGGAGGCCCCATCCCTGGAAGTGTTTAAGGCCAGGCTGGATGGGGCTTTGAGCAACCTGCTCTAGTGAGAGGAGTCCCTGTGCATGGCAGGGGGGTTGGAACTTGATGATCTTTAAGGTCCTTTCCAACTCTAACATTCTATGATTCTATGATTCTAATTATAAATTAAGCTGGTGTAAAACTCTAATGCATACATGCAATTTTGTATTATGTAGGGGTTCCACAAAAATGATCAGAGGGCTGGACTACCTCTCCTGTGAAGAGGGGCTGAGAGAGTTGTGGTTGTTCAGTCTGGAGAAGGCCCCAGGGAGACCTTTTTGTGGTCTTTCAGTACTTAAAGGGGGCTTAAAGATGGGGACAAACATTTTAGCAGGGCCTGTTGTGATAGAAGAAGGGGTAATAGTTTTAAACCAAAAGAGAGGCATGTATCAGATGCATCACCCAAAGAAGTGGTAGGTGTCTCGTCCCTGGAAATGTTTGAGATCTGGCTGGACAGGGCTCTGAGCAACCTGATCTAGTTGACAGTGTCCCTGCTCATTGCAGGGGGAGCTGGAATAAATGACCTTTAAAGGTGCCTTCCAGCCCAAACTATTCTATGATTCTATGATTTTATGATTCTATGACTGTGAATCTATGATTCTATATTACCTTGTTCTTCAAAGTAAATGCAACCATAAATAAAGTGAGTTAATGAAAAGATGCCGCAATCAAATTAATCTCAATATCTTTTTATATCTGTAATATGTCTTTCACAAATATTTGTAAAGTGTAAGATGTGTAGCTCAAAAAAGAAATCTAGTCTTGATAGATTCTTGACTATCTTAAAAATTTCTTATAAGAAGGATGCAGGTCTTCTTGAAGACTCACTAAGACCAAATTGTCCCCTGAAGTTTGTTCAACTGTGAGTTTGATATAACATGCCTGTAAAAGTCATTGCTTTTCTTCTTGTTTTATACATCTAATTATCTCTTGCTGAAAGCTTTGGATTTTTTAATCAGAGGAGGGAAAAAAGGACAGATTCTCAGCTTTACACTATTCAATTGGCTTCTTATGCATAATGTGTTCAGTGCAAGAGAAGGAGTAGATATGAGGAACTATGAGATTCTAGCTTGTTTCTAGTTGACATTATTTCTGCCTTATACAGAAAGCTGGGAAGACTATTTCTTTCCCTCGCTCATTTAAGCATTCCCACTGAAATGTTGTTACTGATGAAAACCTTTCCTTCAAAATCCCAATTAGAGATGTGATGCTGTTGTTTTATTTATGTTATCAACTTTAACAAATAAGGAAATAATTTTTTTCCCAGCAAAATCAATTCAAGGCAGGAGCTGAGCTATGCCAAGTGAATTGTAGAACACCTGTGTGAAAGCGTTTTAGGAATCGGATGTTTGAAGTGGACAGTCCTGGTGTAGCAGAAGAAAACTCTTGGAAATTACTGAGACCAAACACAGAACCAGTAAGTTTTGTTTTTCTTGTTCCTTCTAAGTTGCTGCTGTTTTCCAATTTCATGCACACAGTTGTCAGATTATCTATCATATGTCATTTTAAAACTTGGCACAGACATCTCTGAGCTTGCAGTGATTTTTGACAAGTATGACCCCATGAATTGCTGTAAGAGGAATTATACTAAGCAACTTCTTTTCCAGGGAGTTATTTTTCAAAACACTTCCCCAAGGAAATAATTTATAGATGGTCTGAGTGCCCTGAAATAGTATGTCTAAAGTAGTGGATTTGATGTGAGTGGCACTTTTATGGTGATGGTCAGCAATACGTAAAAAGAAGCTTTACAACTGTGATATTCATATGACTGTAGAATAAGAAAGCCATTTATTGCATTTTGAACAAAAAAGAACATGTGTTTTAATTAACTAACCTTATTAGAATTGTCATAGCTGAAGGATGATTCCTTTTCTAACACTTTTGACAACATTTTAAAAGCAAATGTCAATTTGTGAATGGTGGCAGATGGACTATCACATATATTTTAATTTTTTTTCTGAAACATCTAAATTCAAACTTGCCTTTCTTTGAAAGCACACTTACACCTTTCATTTAAATTACAAAAATATATACCTTGTAATCTTGTAAAACATAACTACAAATGCTGCCTAGCAACTAATGTTTCCTAAATAGCAGTTTTGTTAGACAGTTTCCAAATCAGCAGATTATTGTACTAGAACACAGGCAGTAAGTAGTAGGAGAACGAGACAAACTCCAATGCAGAGAGAAGGAACCACCACTTTAAGGAGGCAGAGCTATTTCAAATTGTTAATTTCACAATAATTTTATTCTGACTGGGTTATGTCAAGTGACTTACTGTCTAAATTAGAACAGCAATCCCAAATTAGAATCATACTCCCTTTAATTGTTTTAATACAATATCATTTGCAGAGCTTTTGCTTTTGTATTTGAGGTGCAATTTCACCATTGATTATGCCTATCAGAAGTTGTGCTGCCTTTGAGACCAGTGGTCCTGCTCCATGGTCGGACACATTCCTAGTAATTCACTTGAGTATGTTCTAGCAATTGTGCAGACACTGGCTGAAGAACATTGTGTCATTGATCTGACTAAGAGTTATGCAGAATAAATTGTTAGAACCAAATCTGATCAGGAAACTGGCCTAATTGTCATGTGGGCACATACTTCCAAGATCTGAGACAAGGGAGAGAAAAGAGAACGACAGTGAAGGAGAACCATCCTTTTTTGGTACAAGTACAATTCAAATCAAACTTCACTGATTGTTAACTCTACCTGCAGTCCCTTTATTCAATTAGCCTTTTAATATATGTATCTATATATATGTATGTATAGTGTATGTATCTGCGCATATATGTATATGTACTATATTTTTGGTTTGTGACACAATATTTTTGGATTATATACCAAATTTTTAAAAAAAAGTATAATGAGCTATATTAAGTGGATTCAGTGGCTTTTTTTTAATTTGGAAAACCAAAATGAGTTCCTCTGCCTCTCATGAGATTATTCAGAATCTAAATTATTCTTTTTATCAGAAACGAAATATTTCAAAACTCCTGAATCAAAGTACTTTCCTGAAAGAGGAGCTCTCTGTTAGACTTCAGAGAAGCTAAATAACTAGGGAATTGTAGTCCAAAACCCTCAGGATCCCTTTCTGATGGGATTACCCTACTGGAGTTGTTCCAAAGTTGAAATAAACCTCTTAAGGCACTGAATGATTTTTCACTGGTAGGTAAAGATTATTGTGCATCATAGAACACATTTTCAGGTCAGAAAATTGAAATAATGACTTTAAGTTCAAGAATGGCAAAAAAATATTGTTTATAAAAAAAACTGATAGAAAAATCTCTTGCATTTATCTGTAACAATCAAATTTACCTAGAGCTTTTAATTTTGTAAATGTTGATATTTTCATTTTTTCTCCAGATTTATGATAAAAACAAAAGTATGAAATATAGTAATAGGTTGTGGGATGGAAGATTTAGATTCATCTTTCAGCTAGCACTACTCTTAATATTCTGAAATGCTTTCCTACATCTCTTAATCTCAGTTGAATGCTTTGTCAACACCATTTTATCTTTCTTGCAGTTTCATCATTTTGAAACTATGCTTCTTTATTTAGTCTTTTCATTTTATTTCCCCGAGTACTACCAAAATTTTTTCCTTCAATGAGGGTCACTTCTTCAACTAATGTAAATTGACTTTTGTCCACTGGTACACGACCTTAGGAGCTGCCCCAAATAGCTAGAGAATAAATACTGTGTATGTACAGAACTACAGGAACAACTGAGTAAAGGCATGCAATTTTCCCAACAAAATTACAGCAATGTTAAACTGTGGTCTTTCAATATTGTTTAATTCTGTAAAAGATCTTGAATATACAATTCTTGGAAATAGTCTGTCCTAGCCAAAGTATAGATTACAGTATTTTCACTGAAAATACTATAGATAAGCAGAAATAGAATTGAAAAATAGCTCTTCTTGTCACCGTGTGTCCAATGGGACATTTCCAAATAGAATGTTAACAGAGAAAAGTGAAAAGATGACTTTTAAGCTATGTACTGCTGTCTAATATATTACTTCCTTAGATATTAAAAAGCTGTCAAAATTATTTCTATTGATTTCCCAAGGAAATGAAGGATGCTCAGTTTATTTCTTGTAGGAACTACACTGTGTTAGCTATTGTAAAAGTGAAGTAGGTAAATTGAGAATAGCCACTAATGAGAATAGCCACTAATAATAATAGACACAGGTTTACAATAAAGCAAAATAGAATGATATATCTTATTTAATGGTCTTGTTTCTTTTTTTTTCTTCCTTGCCTTTTACCATCCTGTTCTTTTTATCATCAAGGTGGTATTAATTATACAATTTTCATCTCCAGAACGCTTTACCTTACCTGAATTTGACTAATAAAAGAAAAGATGACAGATGATTTCTTTGTTGGAAAAAAAAAAGCTTTACAAATGCTAGTAAAGCTGTATTTTATTCTGTTAATCTAATACAAATAGAAGTAGATTTTTTAGACAAAGTGACTTTTCTGACTCTCCTGTGTGAGGAAAAACACAAATTTACTTATTGAGTGACTTTGTAGTGAACAATGTAACACACTTTTAGATATTCAGTTCATACAAAGCATTGGCCAGCTGGTTAAATAACACTTCATGTTTTTCTAGTGCTTCAGTACAAATAGAGCTTCATGTTTTATAATATGGCAGGTAAGGGAAAAGGACTTTTTCAGTTGTTGTTTCTATATATTCCTTGTAGCAAAGGTGACTGACTGCGTGTACTAACAGGGGAAAGATATCTCTCATGTTACCCCTCTAGGTTGTTCTACTGTTCCCTTTAGCAAGAGTTTCTGGAAATTTTCCCTTTTGTAAGAATCAACTTAGGCTTTGTTTTGTTTGTTAGGTTTTTTTGCCTTCATAGACGAAAATGGTGGTACCACTTTGACAAAGAATGACACTGTGGCAAATGTCAGCTATCCTGGGCACACTTTTTGGGGAATTTAGTCTAGTAATGTCATAACCATCCTTTGATATGGCACTTAGATCATGATGGATTTCTTTCTCAAACTTACAAAAATCACTGGTTTTTCAATATAAATAAATCTTAATACTTTTGTGTTCCTTTCAGGCTATTCAAAACACTTAAAATTTATTGCAAAAAAATACGCTGCTTAGCACTTCAACCGTTGTCCCTAGTTTTATTTTACGTATTTAAAAGTAAAAGAAAACAGTAGAAAAATCTGGCATTTCATTTTGGTTTATTTTTACTATTTAGTTTCAGCAACATTTTGTAGAATGTAAGGTATAGATTACCCAGAAAGAATAAATTCAGATAAATAGATTCAATATTATCCCTTATTAACTTTTCCACTTTCCTGGCAGAAATTTTTTCTATCAATACTTTAATTTCAACTAGGCTGAATAATAAGAAAAAAAAAAATAAAAAATATGGGTTTTGGCAACATGGTAACTACATCTGGGATTTGCTCTATAAACATTATGCTCTATAGATTCTTTTACATAAAGATAAAAATCCTAATTCTTTTCAAGTTTTTCTAAACTAACAATGTTAAACAATACTGGTACCCATGAACTTTAAGGCAAAAGTGTGAAGATAACAAATATGCTGCCATATAAATCCTTTAGACATTGCCTTTGAGACTAACACAACAGGACAGATTTATTCCTGGTTATGTGCAGCAAAGTGGAATTCCATATTGATTTTTAAATTATTTTATATGAAATGTATCTCAATACTGAAAATAGTATTTTGATCTTTTAAAACAATAAAAAACATTATTCTTCACTGAAAGGGCTGTCAAGGATTAGAAGAGGCTGCCCAGGAAAGTGGGTGAGTTACCATCCCTGGAGGTATTTAAAAGATGTGTAGATATGGTGCTTTGGGACATGGGTTACTGGTGGGTTGGCAGTGCTAGGTTAATGGCTGGACTTGGTGATCTTAAAGGCCTTCTCCAACCAAAAACAATCCTATGATTCTATGATTAACACTCATGTACATCTGAGTTGCGTTTAACCACAATGAAATTAAACATAGAGAAGAATCGTAGAATGGCTAGAGTTGGAAGGGATCTAGTTCCAACTCCCCTGCCATGGTGGGACACCTTCCAATAGACCTGGTTGCTCAAAGCCCATCCAACCTGACCTTGAACACTTCCAGGGATGGGGCATCCACAACTTCTCTGGGAAACCACTTCCAGTGTCTCACCACCTTCACAGTAAAGAATTTCTTCCTGATATCCAATTTAAATCTACCCACTCTCGTTTTAAAACTTTTCCCCCTTGTCCTATCATTACCTCCCTGATAAAAAGTCCCGCCGATCTTTCCTGTAGACCCCCTTTAGGTACTGGAAGGTTACTATAACGTCTCCCTGGAGCTTCCTCTTCTCCAGGCTGAACAACCCCAACTGTCTCAGCCTGTCTGCATAGGAGAGGGGCTCCAGTCCTCTGATCACGTTCATGGCTGTCCTCTGGAGTCGCTCCAACAGATCCATGTCTTTCTTATTTTAGGGGCTCGAGAGCTGGACACTGAACTCCAGCTGGGGTCTCATGAGAGTGGAATAGAGGGGGAGAATCACTTTAGAGGCAAGGATGTCGTGTAGGATAGCATTATACGCTTTGCACACTCCAGGTAGATGACATCAGTTGCTCTTCTATTATTCAGCAACATTGTAATGCTGTTCTAGAAGGCCACCAAATTTGTCAGGCATGATTTGCCTGACAGAAGAGATGGGAAGACAGGATTAGCATAAACCATGAAACCAGGGTTTTTTTAATTAAACTTGTCTGGTATACCTGCAAGCAAGGAGAGGTGCCACTGCTCCCTTACCAAAAAATCAGGGAGTGCAGGGATTTTATTTTTAGCAGAATTCATCCATGACAGAAGCAATGTGTGGATGCCTGACAGGCACTTGCAGTCACTTGGCTAGTGTTTGCCGTGAAGTTGGGAGGTAGTGCTTCTATTTCCCTGTGTTTGCATGGCAAGTAGGTTGCGTAGAATAGGCTACAGGACAAACACTTACTGCTGGAGAAACATTAAAACACAGCCCCTTCCTTGTAGGTCTCTGTGAGAGTGTTGCCAAATAGAAACAAGTGCAATAAACTTGCTGAATACTTTGCTTTGACTTCTAAAATTCATTTATTCCTCAGAACATGGGAACTTCAATTTGACTGGAAATTCTTGGTCTGCAGAAAATAAGTTGTCTGCTGGATATTGGCACCAGATTAGTCAACATTATCAAGTAGTCTGCCTAACATTTACATTCAGGGAGTGGTTTTTTGTAGTGGCTGTAAGGAATTTAGCTATATTTGAATTCTTTGCTTTATGCCCTTCTAAAACAGCTTTTTCAGCCTGTCTGTACTTTTAGAAAGAAACTAAGGGTTAAAGAGCTTCTTACTTGTTTTGTGTTACGGAGGTATTTTGAGATGGTCTGGAAACAGTCTATGTACAAAGACTTTATCACATTTGTTTTTCAACTAAGACAGCTGTACAGCTGAGAAGTTAGCCTGTCATACTTGAAAGACTGTGCTGTCCTTTTATTCAGAGGTAGTTTGGGTATCTGAGCATTGAAAAAAATCCCCTGGCTTCCTCTCTGATTTAGGCCATTCCTGACAAACCCTTCCCTCCCCACAACAAATTTTGACACCTGAGGTCACTTGCATTTATTTTTTTTTATAGCAAGTTTTGTCAAGGATACACATCTTCTTTGAGGAATAAACTTTGAGAACTATTTGATTTTTTTTTTTTTTTTTTAAAGTGTGGTAGGCTGGTTCTGCTTCGTCCTGGCCCTCAAGAGTTCAAAACAACTTTAATTTCTAATTGACATTCTATAGCTATTCCTGAGACATGATCTTTGTTGTACATCACCTGTAATTAAATCAGCTAATACAGTAGGTGCAGGTATCTATCTTTCAAGTATTCCTTTATCATTTGTACATTTGTTCTGAAATGTCACAGGTACTCAAGCATTGAGTTACATGACCAAAGAGGTTGGAAATCTTCAGAGATGCTTAATAGTGAAATTCTTTTCTTTTTTCTTTTTTTTTTTAATTTTTTTTCCAAAGTTAGAGAGAGGTTTGACTTAATTAAAGTTTCTCAGTATTCTCCAGAGAGTGTAATCAGAGGATATCCATCTCTGTCCAAGCAGATGACTTCAGTGATCTGTCTTACTGTTAATACTCTCACTGGTTGGTGGCACTACTGAAGATGACAAGAACACTCCTCACGGTAGAAATAACCTGTTGTTCTTTAGCAACTTACATTTCCCATATGGCTTTGATGAGAACAATGTAAGATCACAAAATTAGAGCAAACTAATGGTATTTAACTTTTGATCACTTGACATGGAAAAATTAATCTGCAATATATTCACTGCATGGAACAAACAAGCTAAAATTAAAATTGTGCATGTCTACTGTTTGTGTGATTAGAGGAATTGATAGAATGTACATAAAGTGCTACTAAACCAAATTGACAGTGTGTTGAATTCTTTGTAGTGTAATTGTTTACTTGAGGCGGAATTTCATGGTGGTAAAACATTCAGGTTCTTTCTATTTTATTTTAGTATATATGACAATTCAGTATGTCTTAGAGGCAATTACATAGAAAAATTCACTCTCTTGATTGAAAAAAGCCTTCATATTACGTTTGAGGGGACCTGTAGATACATTTTTAGTACCAGTAACTCAAATAAAAATGGATTTAGAGGTACAGAAACCTATCACTTAATTTATGTTTTGCCTTAATGGAACATTTTTGCTATGTATTTAGAGCTTGAACTTGACTGGTACTGAGCAACGCAGTTTCTCACACAGGGTGGTAGGATCAGAATCTGAACAGTATGCTACCGGAGCTCTGTTGAGTATTTTTCAGAATTCAGTTGTTCATGAGAATTATAAACTGTGTCCAGCACCTTATGAAAAAATTAAGATAATATAGATTAAGATAAGAAAAAATTAAGAGCAAACTTAAAATGTTATAATTTGAAATAGATGCTTGTGGATTTTTTCATGTGCATCTAAGTAAATTCCAGAATCTCTTTCACCATTTTGAGGTGAAGATCCTGTACTTTCACTTCTAGCAATAATGTATACATACATCTTACCTTTAACTCAAACTAGCTGTTTGTGTTCTGAATTACAACAATATTGTACTCATCCTGTTACTTATTATTGCTGTGTTCTTCCAGCATGTATTTCTGAACCTAAATAGCTTTACAAATGAGATTCTTCTTTATCTCATCCACAATAAACACAAAAAATCCACAAACAATACTTTAAATATAAATTAATAAATAAGATCTTTTCATTTATTTATGAGGTCAGGCATTAAGTAAAAGCTACTATTTTCTACATTTAGAAGGTCAAGGAGAAAATAAAATTATTTTCTTTTTTCCACTGCAGTATGTTACAGACACAACAGAAATAGGAAGAAAAATAAATAATTAAATTAATAATTCCCAAAGCCCCACAAAAAAAAAAAAAAAAAAAACCAAGCCCAAACCCAAGCCCTAGAAATTCCCCAAGGAAAAATCAAGTTATAAAATAACTCAGATTACATTATTTCCAGAAAGAATGTAATCCCTTTCAATATATAGTCATGAAACAGAACTTGCAAGATGCAATAGTGAAACAGATATCATCCCCATCAAAGAAGTCGTAACAGGTCCTGAAAGTGTGCATCTTTCTTTTTTATGAGACTGCTAAAATGCTATGCAAACTTCATTTGTCATCTGACCATTATATTTGAATTATTGACATGACATTCCAGGTCAAAGAAAAGTCTACATTTCATATAAGAGCAACAGAGCTTTTTAAACAAATGAAGCCTGTTACTAGCCTTGGATATATTAACACAATTTGATTCTGATTTGCCAATACAATTAGTGTATGATGCATTCTCCCTATGGGGTAAGAGCAGACGTATCCCACATTATGCTCACAGAAGAGTAAAAAAGCAATTACCTTTGCTTCAAGGACACTAAGTGGAGCAGAACGCCACTATACACAATTGAATGGGAGCATAACCATTATCTTCAGAGTGTGCAAGTTTCGTCAGTACTTGTATGGATGAAATTTCACATTTCTAACAGATCTTCTTCCTCTTACATCATATTTTTGCACCATACTTGGTTTTCCATTTCTAGCTATCAAAAAAATGCAGAGGTGGGCTCTTCTATTATCTGCCCACACTTGTTATCAAGCACAAAAATTCTTCATTAGTTCATTATTCAGATGGCTTGTCAAGATTAGCTTTGTCATTCAAACACCAAAAACTTTCCCATTTTTGAGAATTAGAACACATACAAAAGGTTTACAAGGAATGAAAATGCACAGGTGAGCCAAAGAATATCCTAAATTGTGGCCAAAGTATTGTTAGAGAAAAGCCTGAAAAGAGAGTTCATATGACTAATATTTCCAAATTAATGCAACTGGATAGTTACTAAAAAATTGAATTAAGTTGCTTATAAAGCCATTCTTCTGTTTTTGGTATTGCTGTCTCTACAGCTGTATGATTAACCTTTGCCTAGATTTGAGGCTCAGGTACTTCTGACTGTTTTAATCTACTCATAGAGTAAGTCAACAGGAGAGTTAGCATTTTGTATCCTGTGGGACAAGAACATATAAAAGTAATGCTGCAAGCTGTCAGCATCAGACACTTCTTATCAAGAAATTCTTTATTCCAGTAAATAAATGATTTAAAAGATCATTTTTCATTCTAATAACTAATTTCTTATATAATTCTGTTGTTTTAAAGATTTTTTGTACGAGCTGAACAACAGCTATGTAACTGCATGTTTTGCATGTATGTCAATGAGAGTTAAAAAGTGATCTTTAAAGATCCCCTCATCCCCAGAAACATTTTTTCAATGGTATATGTTGGGAAAGGAAAGGCAGCGTAAATGTTTTCATGCTGTAAATAACTCCAAGACAAAACCAGCGTATTATGCAGTAGGCAAATAATACAGTCTCAAGTGTGTCCTGGTTTGACCATGACACAGGTAGAAGAGGCATCTCAACCTGTCATATCATGTAAGCCTGCAGAATAAAACGGTAGGATACAGGCCCACTGTATTTCATTCCAGAGCAATCTCCTCTACTGTTGACTTATAAGCATCTATACCCTTTTCTCATTCTAAATAATTAGAAATAGAATAGTTTATAGAAATGTCTGATTCACTCAGGTGGTAGCTTAATGCACAGTACTCTGAAACCTCACATTATTAACAAGTTGGAATGTGTCTTTTTTTTTTTCTTAATTTTGTGTCCTCTGTGATTTCTGTATTACATATACACTAGTTGTGTGGGGGAGAAGGTGATTCTGGAGACAAGGATGTAGCATAGACATCTCAAGTAAGTATTTCAAGCTCGTTACTATTCTATACCTGTTCTTATATTGCCAGCTGCTACCAATATTTCACCTTGCTTCCTTCAGACAATGCACAGAAAAAAGGTACCTGTATTTCTTCTGGAATATCAGGTTGCCTCCTACTGTCTTCTGATTTTACCATCTGGAAGATAAATGCAGTGATTCCTTCTACACATTGGAGAAAGAGAGAAACTACCTAGCAGGACTGGCTAGCTATTCTGTCTGAAATTTCCATACTTGAAAGAAGCTGTTTTTCATCTTCAGCCTTGGAACTGCATTTTCAAGTGTTTTTCATACTTTTGTTATGATGACTTGATATAGACCATAGCTGTATTTTGTATTTTGGTTACTACTAATACTTCTATGGAAACCTGACTTGAAAATATACTTACAATGTCTTTTTATGCAGTTCTGTAGCATAACAGCATAAAATATCTGTGTATATAATAAAAAAGTGCATTAATGATAAAGTAAGAAACTTAGATATCTTAGAAAAGAGCTCTTTCCATAAACTTTTTTGTTTGACATTTCTGAAGGCGAGAAATATTCTTCATGTTACTTTACAATACAGTCTATGAACAAAATATATTTTTAGCTGATTTTGTGCATAGAGTAAAAGCAGTTCCGGAATGTTGAAAATCAGGGTAGCAATTACATTGACTGTACAGTCATGCCAGTTTCAGTCATGTTAACATTGGCTTAGAAGGGGTTTTATTTTAAGTTTGTAAAATTTCAAGTTCTAAACAGTATTAACAAGAACTTAAACAGTGCAAAGAGTACACAGAGAAATTTATGATCATTGTGGGTATGTAGTTTGAAATTAAATTGGCCAAACCATGAAAAGTTTTATGTTGTTTCTGCACGTATTCATTTTAAATATAGATTTCCAATAGCTTGTGGTTATCGGAACATATGCTGCTACTTAAAGCAAGCACAGTTTATAGATAGTAAAGAACACTAACAGCTTGCTGAAGGAGAATTTTTGGAGTCAGATTTGCTCTTTGTTAGTTCCTGAGGACAGTGTTGAAGTGTGAAAACTAATACTTTTGCAATGCTGAAGAAGCTGTGCTTTCACATCCTTACTAATTGCAATAACCTGGAGAAGAAAGAGATATTTCCTGCTTTGGTGATCTTTTCATTTTCTCCTGCATTGATAGCGTTATTTTTTATTGTTTTACTTGGTGGTCTCTGGTTTTACTGTGTATATTTTATACCTGAACTTTATTTTCCAGGCTATTGAAATGTACTGGATGTCAAAGTAGTTTTAGCATATCAGGATGTTTATAGAAGAATATGTTACATTTCGGCCTTGGGGATCTTATAACAGACTGCTGCAAGCTAACCATGATGTAAACAACTATGTGGCTGGTGGAGTTAGGGAGCCAAAGTTGTATCATGGTAGAAGGAAATCTTTTTTTTGTGTTCAGTCAGCTGAAGAAATTGCATTGTCACAGTGGTTGCAGGTGGTTCCTGAGCAGTTTTCATTTTGTTTTGATTATCTTTGTTAATGGAGCTATTACAGCTTTTTCCAGCTATGTTTATAACATTTATGAGGGACTAAAACTTCTCTAATTTTGGACAAGCTGTTTTATAGTCATGTTAATTTAAATACTTAGTGTAATGCATCTTATAACATGACCAGCTTCACTGTGACATTTTCACCTTGACAGAGAGGCTTTCTCTTGCTCTTTAGTATCACTGACCAAATGTTGAAAATAAACATAAGCACAGAAATAAAACAGTACAAATAAAATATTTTGTTAAGGGTAACTTCCTAGAGTATAGAAGTATTGTAAGCTTTTCTGAGCCTGTATGTCCTCACTGTAAACATGTACAAAGGATATGAAGGGAGAGAGAAAAATTCTGGCTTCTATTTCTCAAGCTGCAAATGAACTGACTCATTATTTTAGAAACATCTAAAGACCTATGTGAGCTGAGGCCATTATTGAGTTCAATTTGCTTTATTGAAACATATAGATTACTTACAGTACATACATTAAGATTCCCAAGGATTTCCAATCTGTTAAATGCTGGTTGTAAATCTGATCTTCAAGGAGTTGCCTACTTTCGTATACCTAAAACTTCATATCAGGCTTCTGTTTTGAGAGTCCACATACAGTAAACATAGAGATGGTCTGGTCAGGATGGGGGCAAAGGTCATCTACTTTAACTTTTCACAGGATAAACAGGATACCAATGGAAGAACAGCAAGTGCCATTTCATTTCACACATTTTTTTGAGTGATCACTTATTAAATAATTTAAACTTTTTTAATATATGTCAGGTTTATAAAATCAAATTCAGATATAGGAGTATGACTATTGGGTTATTCATTATAGATTTCATTGGATTCCTTTAGGTGAATAAAGCTTAAGTATTCATTCTGTGGTTTTTAATTGCAGCTGAAGTCACCACCACTACCAAAAACCCCCCTCATGACAGTTAAATGTGGTAAGAGCATTTTGTACTTCACTGATCACAGCCAATATGGCTGACCACTACTGCCAATGATATCCCTGAGACTCACTGAACTGGGACAACTAAATCAATGCAAGATTGTAACTAAGCCTGAGGATCTCTGGACCAAATAAAAGTTTATATTTACACTGTATTGTAGGACTGATCTGGCATACAGCAGCCTTACGTGCTTTTTGGTGTATATAGGGAAATATTTCAACTTTACTTGAAGATATTTCACATTAGGCTTTTCATTTCTATCTATACATTCTGAATGGAACTGGAGCTGTTGGCCAAAGGGACATTGAGGTTCTACAGCCAGAAGAGATTTTTCATTTTTTACATTAGACTATGTTACAAGGACATCGCAGGCATTTCAGGCTGCAGCCATAATGATTTTTTTTGTGGTAAGCAAGTTAGCAAGCTTTTATGGTAGATCTGGAGCCAAGGGTCACATTGGTCCAGAGATAACTGTCTGTGTGAAGAATCTGTGGAATTCACTCCCAGCAGTTGAAATGAAGAAGCACTACTAGTCTACCTTATCAACACAGATTATTGGACTATTGGTATTTCCAAATGTGAGAGAACTTGCAGTGACTTGAGGTGGCAAAAGCAGTCACTCTTCTGACTGAGAATAAGTGACACTGGCTGTCAGACAACAATAGGCACCCTATCAGATATTCTTTGCTTCAACTATCTAGAGGTTATCCATGTCAGACAGCTACAGATCAGTCAAATCTTTAATAAAATGCTTTCCTTTGGTATTTACACACCCTCAGAGTAAAAATTGTGCAGAAAGAAAAGTCTTCTTATTGAGACAGCTTGTACAACAGGTTCTCTAGCACTGCTGGCCTTTTTATCTTTCTGCTCTCTGGTGCTTTAGGAATGACCCATCCTGGCACATTTGGGTCACCTGTGTGACCCCAAGGGCTTATTGCTGTCTGACTTGTGTAAACACTTACTCCATTAGGTCAAAATGAACTTAACAGAGACCTGGCTGAAACAGAGGTTTGGTAGACTTCTGCTGGTGGTGCCTTCCTGGATCTTCAGGGGTTTAATCTTGCAGCTGGGAGATGATATCCTAGGAATACGGTCATGGGAGCACCTGCCATCCAAGATGTACCTGCAGAAGACATATATCAGCTATATGCAGGCTAAGCTGCTACATTTCCTTTCAAAGCTGTCCACTCTTTTCTACAAGCACATGTACTGTGCAAGCATACAGGTCGTGGTATTTTCTCTGGGCTTGTTGTATTGATCAGCAAACATTTCCTACTGAAATCCTGCTGGACCTCAGACTTTTAAAACTGTGAAGACCATCCTTCTGAGTGGAATAGAGTAAAAGCAGTCTTTCTGTTAAGCAACTTTTTAATCGCAAAAGTTTTCAACCAAGACCAGACCTGGGGGAAGGCTGACCTATGAATAGAGAAACATAGCATTTTCCAGCTGTGAAAAAGCCTATATAAATAAACTGCTTTTTAACTCCTTCCTGAGCTTGACAAGCTGCTCAAACGTAGCAATTGTTTGAAATGTCCCCCTGAAAACACAGTTCAGTATTAGAAGTGAGTGGCTTGTGAACTACCTTAGGACAAATCCTGTAAATACCGGTTTTGCTATCTGAGAGTGCTGCTTGTTTGGTGAAAATTTTTTGATGTTCTTTAGATTGTCAAAAGGATGAAAATCTCCAGCTCCCATCCAGCAGCAGTCCATTAGACTGGGTTGTTCCCAAGCATAGTGACTCAAAGCAACCTTAACAGTATTCTGAACATGCCTCCAGTACTATACTAATACTATATGTAGAGTATTATGGTATAATACTACTATATGTATTATTCATACTGATCACCAACAGATCAACAGATGATGGTAACTCTGTTTTGAGAAGGAGGGGCCAGGAACTGGCCAGGCAGAACAGGCACTGGAATAAGTATTCTTCCTACTGCTGCCAGTGATTGACAAAGGTCACGTGTCAGGTAGAATGAGACAGGGAGGAAACAGAATTTATTGCTCGAGCGTCAAAACAGCCCCGCATGCCAATGGCAGTAATGCAAAATTTATTAGTGAAATAGATTATTTTCCACGTGTTACATATGATGGGCACACCTACCTGGGATGAATCCTGCTTTTTTTCCTGGGGAGAGTTACAAGAAGACCACATGGAATATGACAGGCCACTCTACCTGTCTGTATTTGTTCAAGCAAAAAATCCAAATCAAAAAGAAAAAAAAAAGGTACTTCCTGTTCGGCTACTGCATCCAATGTAGAATAGGAAATAACACTTCTTTACACACTGTGGTTTGTCCTCCACCTCTTTTGGCTAGAAGTCTTTCTCTAGGACATGCTATGATCAATGCCTTGGAAACTAGCTCAGTTTCATCAGCTGCATCTGAGTAAATTGGTGTTCTGGACTTACTTTTTCCTCTTTCTCCAAGGAAACCCTTTATCATGAATGTCCTCTTCTCTAATGAAACCTGACCCATCGTGAGATGAGGTCATGGCCTAACCAAACACCTCCTCAAACTTCTGTTATTGAGGTGTACTGCAAGCGTTCCCCTTCAACAAGGAATGCTAAACCAAGGGTAGTGATGGATGCTGCAACTGCAAGTGATGGATGATGCAGGTTTCCTGCTTGTATAAATATTGTATGTTGCACACACTAGTTGAAAAGGGTATGGTGGATTAAAGAGAAAGGAAGTTGTCTACCATATTACCACCCTACCTATGGTACTTTGGGTTGGACAGCATTTTCCAGTGGGTGGGGAGATTGGATGTTCCCAGAGAGAAGTTTGCTACTTTCACTCTGCAGACCCTCAGAGAGGAGTTTCTGTAAGGAGCAAGCTGCTTCTTTCTAGAGTGAAGTCTCAAAGGTGATGGAAAGAAAAATGCTTTTCATCACCATCCAGGGGAGATTGGAGAGAGTCTGATTTAAGGGACTGCTGTAAAAGTTGCCACGTTATGAAGGAGTACTACTGGATAGGATCTGTTCTGCCAGAATACAGTAAGCAGGTAGAATATTGGGTTTTTACTTCTCACAAAGAAAATCTGAATTTCTGCAAATAGAGAGTTATCATTTTCTGCCTATTTAATTTCATGTTTTCATAAAACTTTATTTTAAGGGCTGGAGGCATTTTGCATCTTTAGTATGCTCCTGCAGAAGAAGTGGTGAAATGCTATGTCCACAGTCAGGCTTCAACTAAAACTCGTACTTTGTTGGATCTATACTTTTCAATCAGACCCTTGTCAATTAAGTCATCTTCCATTAGTGGAGACCAATGGACTTCATGCACGAACATGATGACTTCACATTCAGTCTCATCAAATGATGAAAATTCCTGAGCACTCTTTGGAGCAAACATAGTTTAGTCACAACTGGGTTTACTGAGTGCTACTACAGGGACCTGCAAAAAGGTGAAGACCAGTGCAGGCTAAGTATCATTATTTTTCTGCATCTTAAAATCAACATGTAACTATCCCAACAGACTCCCAATGCATTCAGACACTTACAAACCTCAAAAATCTTGATTCTTTATATACAGTCCTAAAGATCATAGTTTTTTTCTATAGTGTTCTCTGTAAAAGTCAACCCTGAATGTAGTAAAGAGTGGGTGAATCGAACTCTTTCCAAACTATATCTTAATAAATTTGAGAGTTACCTGGGTTTTTCTGCACTGTAAATTTTGGGAGACCTTCAAGTTAAAGCTGGGAAAATTACCTTTATTTTCATGTTTTTGATTGTTGTTTTTTTCTTTATTTCTTTGTTTTAATTATTCTTTTAAGTGCTAGTTTGGATCATTATTTCCTGCATTGTTTAGAATCCCTTTTTATAGGATATCTGACCTTTACAGAATTTAGATGTGGACAGAATACCAATGTATAAATAGCTTTTTTTTTTTTTTTTCTACTGATGTGAGGCAATGGAGGAGGAAGGTAAACAGATTTAAAAAGAAGCCTCAGGAAAAGAACACAACTTGTACAGTTAATATACATCACGCTGAGCAGTAATATTTATGGAAATAGACTATTATACTACTGGTGGTTTTGATTTTTTGTTACAGAAGGAGCAGAGAGGAAAGATGTTACCCCAAATGCAGGAACAGCCTCTGAAATTACAACTTCTTGTGCACAAGACTTCTGTAAAAGACTAGTAGAAGGCGACTGTCCTTTTTCACAAATTAAATAGGAAAACCTTTCAAGCTTATAAATGTGAATTTATAATGTCATAAAGTCTCATGTCCTCCAACTGGCCAGCACAGTATTTAACATCATACTTACCTCTCCTTACCTGAAAAGACACTTAGTATAAACTTCTACAAAATACACATTGGTATGCTGAAAAGAATCAGGTTTCACACTGCAATGAATCTGCCTTGTGAAAGTCTGTGATAGCCTTTCTAAAGGCTGAAACTTCCTTTCGGTTCTTAGGACAGTGAAGTCTGAAAGTAAAAATGTCTCATAAAAAACCATATTTTTATTTTCTTGGGTAATGACAAGATTTTTGTGAGTAGTGTAAGACAAAATATTAATGAACTTGAAAAGGAAATGCCTCATAGTTTGGGATTTTATTTTAAGAAGTATTACTTTTATTCTGTTTGACACTTCAAAAGATACAGGTTTTTTAGGACAGAAACATCTAAATAATAGGCAGAATATGTTGCTGTCTTTATATATAGATAAGTCATTAAACATACATTTTTTTTTTGTCAACTGTGTACCTGCTGTACTGCAGATGTAGGCAGATTCCCCCATAATTTCTTTACAGTCACAAATCTACTTCTTGAAACGCTCGTGTAAATACTTGATAGTATATATAGGAATAATTTACATTGATAATACTACATATTAACACTTTTTTTTTTGGTAATATATATTTATTGCATATCTTGCAGTGGAACACAAGTAAGAAACAGTAAGGAAGAAATTTATTGTAGATATACATATGTCTCTTGCAACTATCAAAATGGTCAGGATGGTGACATTACTGACACTAACAGACAAGGGGAGAAGAGAGAGGAAGGCAGATAATGTTTTTTTTTTTTAAATTTTGACATAGTTGATGAAGAAGGTGAATTTAATGCCAGAAGTGTTAGCAAATCACTTGCAAATACATTCATTTCCCTTTTGTTCATAAGCACAATTTTAAGTTGAGAGGAGTTAAACTTACACGCTGAAAGACAAGGGAATACAATTCCCATTTAACTAAGGCTTCTTTTGCGCCTTGCTTTCTATTTGGATTTTTGTTACCAGACAGCACTGACTTCTAAAGAATAGCACAAGGAAATGCATCCAGTGATGACACAACACTTTCTTATTTCAGGGTAGATTTATCTGATGCTTATGAAGTTTCTTGTGTTGGAACTGAAGAAAGAAGTTCTTTCTTTTGTAAATGCTTTAAAATTACGTTTTTCATCCTGTGGGAGAATTCATAAGTTTTCACTTATCTCCTCCAAATTTATTTTCCAAAATAATTGTGTTGCGCACCAGCTTTTTGTAGAGTACTCTTGTACTTTATCTGCAGTTGTAGTTTAGTGTTGACATTTAGAATTTACTCAACAGATGTCTCCTTTTCTCTTTCCCTCTATTCCCTTCCCCTCTTATTCCTCCCTGTGATGAAAAGTTTGATAACAAATGAGAAGCTATGATATTAATTGCCTGTGACAATGAAGTCTGCCTATATTACTCATCTTTTCCTGTCCTCTGGAGAAGGTCACACAATAAACAGAAATATAATCTGCAAGTAAGTGCTCCTTTTTTTAAGCATGGCAGAAGGTAAGGTTATAGTTTTTAAATGCGCTGCATACCCTAATTCCTATAACTCTTTTTATATCACAAATAGTTTTGGTGGTGTGGTGGATATAAGTAACAGTCCCACTATACTGAGGAGGGAAAAAATTCATAGCATCAAGTAGTGAAATGAGGATCCCCTAATAGGCCCATGGCAAATTTAAGGATAAATTCTAGTTTTCTTCTATCCTAATCTAAGTGCATTATTCACTTGCCTGCTGTTTTCAGATTAGTTGAACCAAGTGATAATACTTCATTGTCAAATACATTTTTTAATAATCAGATAGGTTTGATTTGAGCCTGATAACCAGCTTGTTGTCTTTAACATAAATCATTGTCTCTTTGAGACAAATGCTAATATCCTAGAAGGGCTTAGTTTTCCTATTTGTACTAAAATACATGCAAAACTGATTCAAATACAATTTAATAAACATTTTCCTATGCAAATTTTTTTTTTTTTTAGCCATTATGCCTAGGAAAATCTTGTATAAGCATCACATCTGATAACATGTCAGTGTTTAAAACAATGACTTTCAAATCTGAAGTAGTTCAGTTACACTTTGGCCCTTTCCCCATTTGAAGCCAGTAGACAAATTCCCAGCCATTTACTTTGAGTACTGCAGGATCCTTAATAGTTTCCTTTGTTTCCTTCTTTTCCTAAATCTACAGTGGTACAGTTTCTTATGTGACAAGTTCAGTTGATGATCCCGTCACTAGGAAGCTCTTTTAATTCAGAGTTATATTCAAAATGTTCTAACTACAGAAGTTCTTTGAAACTCTAAAAATATATGTCATTTACATAGCATTCTGCATATTCAAAGCACTGTGTAGGCATCACGACATAAGCATTATCTGTCCCAAAAACAGCAATGGGGAAATATTATGCATATTTTACAGCAGCAAAAAACTTGAGGCAGAAGGGTGAAAAAAGCTCAGCCAAGACCATGAGATGAGTAACTGGTAGATGCAATTAGAAACTAGGCACAGCTAATTTTGACTTCTAATTCACTTCTTCAAATTATGCTGCTTCTCAAGGATGCAGCTCCTTGACTAGGATCCTAGATAACTTTGTGATTGCTCTTTTNCTGCAATTAGCTGTAAAAAACCAGCCAATAGGGCTTTGTAAATCCCCTGAAGCCTCTGATAATTCAGGGATTGTCAACATTGATTCTTTACTGTCTGAAAGAGGTGTCTATTATTCAGAAAAAAAAATACTTAGCTCTCTGCATTGTCCTTAAGTGTAGCTAGTTTTAAAGAAAGCTTAAGAAAGTATTAAACTAATAAAGCTTTGAAGAATTTAGTCTAATTACAATTAGTTTGCTGTTATAGAGGGATGATTTAAAAATGCAATTCTCCCTGCATTACTTCTTAGAAAATATGGAAACTCACTGGTTCTTTTCCTATGTTAGTCTGCATATTAGCAGAGCAAAACTGTTCTTTCAAATGTTCTACAAAACTGTCTATTTTCTGAAGACTGGTGCCTTAGCAGTTTGACTCAGGAATGAAGGAACAAGTTGCTCAGCATGGAAGCATTTGACGGTTGTTGTAGAAGAGTCTTTGCATAAAGAGGAATAGATTGTTATCTGTTTTATTCTCAAAATATTGCAAATTAATGGAAGTTTCTAAATACTTTTTATTTAAGTCCATTCTGAAACATTGATTAAAAGAGAGAAGTAAAGGACTAATTATTGTTTGTTACTGGTTTCCTTTCATTTTGTCCCAAATGGCAGTTAAATATACCTACAGTCACAGCTTAAAATTGTATTCAATACCATTGGTCCGTCCATGAACAATCCTTCTGAAGTAAATAGATAAAAGATATTGTTACTATTTTCACTCCAGGAACATACTCTCCATTGTGGTTCTCTCTGTGCTGCCAGAGCTGGATGAAATAGTTGGGACACTTAATACCACTGTTCTAGTAGGCTGTGTTTTCCCACTTTACATGGTTCTGTACAACCTGCTCTAGATGATCCGACCTGAGCAGGGGAGTTGGACAGGATAGCTTCCAGAGGTCCCTTCCAATCTCAACCATTATCTGATGATTTTCTTAGTGTCTGGAAAGACACCATCCGGAACTACCAAGAGCCAAGCTAATGCTTTTGTGAGGTTGTGAGCTGAAACAATCACTTTCTTAAACATGATCTATTTGCTGTCAACAATAAGTAGTTCTTCCATTACAATGATATAGTCTCCCTAAGTTTTTTTATAATCAGAACTCTAGGAAGTGTCAATCCAGTACTTTTCCTTTAATGATCTTTAACATACTGTTAAATTTAAATTCATCTAAGTTATTATGAGTTATAATAATACAGTTAAAGTAGTTTCTGTAATAAGCACAGAGTGGCCCTGACAATCACATGTTGATCCAGAGTCACAAAGACTTCTAAGAGCTTTATCTTCATTTGAGTAAGAGTGTCTTTAGACCTTTAGTCTTAAAGGTCTTTGTGACTCCAGGTCAGATTTTGCTGGAGGAGGTAGAGTACATACTCCACTAGTGCATGCTTCTCACCTAAATCAACAAAATAAATATTTTTATTGTCTTCTGTGTTATTTTTAGATGAACCAGGAATAGACTCTGAAGCTGGAGGTGGTAACTGCGAGACAAATACTGCTTCAGTTCTACTGGATTTTCCCTGAAGTGTTTCAACTGAATTAAGTGAATTAAGTTAGAACTGATTTACCATTTTGTTACTAAAGGAAGAATCACTCTTATTATTTTCTAAAAGGTCTGTTTGATGTACAGTATTTGACAACCCTAGTTGTGCATAATAAAATTTCTATTTTCTTGCTTTGTTTTTATGAAATGCATCAACATCTTTCTCAGACTTGAAGAGGTTTTTTTTGTAAAGTGTTTTACTAAGTCCTGGAGCTGTGAAGCAAAATTCAACAGCATTTTCTTCCTAGTTGCTAGAAAATAGACTTTCATTACTCTGTTAGATGGTGAAATGCCTCCAGCTCATGAAACAACCAGGTAAGGATAACAGAATGAACAGTATCTGAAGACACTTTGCAGTGTTATCTCATTTTGGGTGTCTGCAAGATTTTAACACTTAGATCGTTTTAGATTTTTTTCCTTATACAAAAGAGAAAGGAATTTGCCTAAAGATTTTTTTTTTCCAGAGAAGAAATATATTGTATAGTGTATAAATTTTGACAACAGAAAATATAACAACTAATGGCTATTTAGTTGTTACCCCATCTGTTTCCACTGGCAGCTTTTAGGAAAAATGTATACACTATCTTACTATATATAGTCAGTCCAAGGCCATGCAGCCGTTTTTGTACAGTTTAAGGAAAATTTCCATAGGTGGCTTTTTAAAGTTGTTTTAGTTTTGAGTTACTTTTTAACAAAGAAGTTCATAACAATGAATATTTTCTCTAAATATTTAACATTTTTAGTCTAATTTCTATAACCTATTCATTTCAAACAAATGAATTTTGAGTGAAAGAGGTGGGGCCAAGTAATACAAAAAACTTGAGACCGATGGCCTTTGCTCAGCAGTAATAACTCAGAAATTGCAACCCAAGTCACAATTTTGGATTTTATATGTGCCCTTTTGCAGATTAATAGGAGAGGAGATTTGTAACTGCATTGTAGTGTGTCATGAGAAAGTGAAAACTCAGGTATGCAGTTTTGAAATGTGTGGAAGGAAGGCGCAAGTCATGAATTAAATATTCCTGCAGGAAATTATTAAGTAATTACATGGAATGAGGAAGGAGAAGAATGATAGGAAATGTAATGAATGTGGAAGGAAAAAAAATATAAAAAGGTATAAAACCAAGCCTTATTTCCCAAAAGCTTTTACTTTAAAATTTTACTGGATTGCTCAAAAAGCAGAGGGCTCAAAAAAAGACATGGAAATAGCAACCACGATTATCTTTCTGTNTTTTTTTTTTTTTTTTGTATCAGGATATGTACAATCTTTTTACAATTGGGAAAGCACCAAAATGCTCAAGGAACTCTTTAAATACTATAGAAAGTTGGATAACACTGTTCGAATTTTTTTGCATTTCTGTGTTTTTCAGTTATGTGGCGGATAACGCCAAAAAAGTAATTGACAGTGATTATATAATTATTTAGAGACACATACTGAAAAAATCTGGTAGGATATTGAGAATAGAATTATCAAAAGATACAGCTATGAAAACTTTTACAAAACAATGAACTCAGTGGTGTTTTTTGTTTGTGATAAACTTAATCCTTGGGCTGTATTCATGTAGCTTACTCTTACACTGGTAGGGTTCCTTTTCCAGACTGTGTCCAATTGTTTGCCATCAGAGTTTTTGCTAGTGATTACCACCCATTCAGATCTCCCTTTCTGCTGCTTCTATAACTCCCCACCTGCTCCCCATTTTGATGAAAATATTTAGGTTAGCAATGATGTACATTTTAAAATGTTAACTATTCAACCTAACCTGGTATATTTTGGCTCAAATGCATTAGGAATCATACAGATAAGCTGCTGCAGATGGTAGAGGACAAGTGAATAAGCCTTTTAATTTGCTGTGAGACTCCTCAAGTGTTTAGAAGTCAAAAAAATGATGAATCAGCTTATATAAATTCCTTCTAGTGATGCACAATCATGGATGCAAGTGAGTGCCTGACATCCTGCCTAGTATGCTACATCTAGAACAGTTTTCCTATCTTGCGTTACAACTATGTCATCTTCTAAACCTCTTGAATCGTAATTGTATTATCCTCTTTCTTCTGTGTTCATCATATTTCAACCCTTCTGTTTAGAAACAGCCATTTCAATTTTTTCCCACCCGCTGAAATTACCAGCAATGCTGAGTTGGTCATGGCAAATTTCTCTGTCTAGCACCTGAGATAACTGCTTGCCTCTGCAACAGAAATTTGCTTTGCAATTCTAGAGCTATTGTAAAGCATATTTCCTGATTATTCTTCTGGTATGAAAAGTTGTGGTGCTCACAAAACTAGATTCCTTTTGGAGGAAAGTAGACTGCAAGCTTTACTCCAGGTGTATACCAGAAAACCCCAACCTCCAATGGCCAGATCACAATCTGAAATAGTGATTGAAAAGCATCCAGCCACACACATGGTGGGGAATTTTTGTTCAGAAGATCAGGCAAAGTATAATCCAATATAAAAATCCTAATTGCACAAGAGAAAGGGGCCTCAGCATTACCTCCTTTAATACTTGTTCCAGAGCAGGTTTGCACTTACTTGCAAATGTAGACATAGCTACAGAGGCACAGGTTAGAACTTTAGATCTTGGAGGAATATTTAATATAATATAGTGTGTGCTTCTGAAACTCTCCTCTGAGACTTTTATGAATCCAGTCCCATGTCTTTGTGTACCTTGAGCTAATTCCAGTACTGGATGTTTTAAGGCTTAACAGACGGTAGCTTCTTGGCTTTCTTCCAGCCGTCATCGCCGGCCAGCCTGCTGGGATTTGCCTGCCGACACTCCTCCTGAAAGCAGTATTTAAGGGCATCCCACCTAGATTGTCCCTCCATAAAGCACAGCGGTCAGGATGCATGCCATGCTTGCTCCACCATTGTTACAGCTCCACCATTGTTACAACTCCAGCTAATTTCTTTTCACTCCCTTCCGTTTTTAAAAATCCTGAATACAATTTGCATAGTTAGTATTATATCCTTCTGTAGGGCCACATAAGAAACTTAGAAGGAAAAGATAAAACACAGACATCTTTGGAAAGATAAAAATTGCCAATAACTTGTATAAAAATACTCTAAAAAAACTGAAACAGAAGCAAAAAAATATTCTCTATTTGCTAATTCTCGGGGCCCTGATCTTCAGCTGTTGCTCAGCATAGCGCAGCCAGGCTGATGGCTCTCCAGATCAACAAAGCTTGTGTGATTTCTTTTATACATAGAGCATTTGAGGGACTTTTTCCTTAAGTGCAGACAATATGGTCATGACTTAATAATTTAAATCCTTCTTAGACAGATCTGGATGGTTTATTGCATATTTATCTTTTGCTATCAAAACATAAGTACATGCAGCATTTAGGGTAGGGAGTTGGGGGGAAGAGGAAACTGATCTGAGAGGAACCAGTTTCTGGATTGCTGGGTATTGTAAGACCAGTTGACGTTTCTGTAAGAAAATTTGAAAACAAATACCTCGGGGGTATTGGTTTGAAAAAAATAGCACAAGTTACAGAATCCGCAAATGTATTAGGTTTTAAGCAATATGTTTATTGAATACAACATAAAATTAGACATGTCAAGTACATCACCATTATGATTTACTCATTTTATACAGTTGTTACACAGATAGCTATGGTAGGCAAGTATGCACTTATGAAATCTTCAGAAAGAGCTCAGGACCTAAAAATGTCACAGGTGTATTGGCAAGCTTCAGTAAAATGTGTACAAGGACATTCAATTCCCAAGACACTCACTGGCATGATATTATCTGAATATTCTCAAGTAGCACTTAGGATTACATATACTTTATACATATATATTTTACTCTAATTGAACAGAAAACGGAGACATCTCCTTTGAAATATCATGTATCATGTTCAGAAAAGCTACCAGACTTCAGGATTAAAAAGCAAAACAAGCCTCAAAAACTATTGATGTTGCCCACCATTTTTCTGCATAATAACAAGAAAATCTAAAATACTGATTTGTCTCCTAAAAAAAGCATATTCATACATTTGTGAAGATTTTCTTTCTTAAAGTAAAATGAGCATTTGTACATTGATTACTAATATCAATAAAACAGGCTGGTTTAAAAAACAAAAAAAGAAAGAAAGAAACAGCCCATGATAAAACTTATTCGGGGAAAAAAGGCAAAGCAATAACAAGAAGAGCTATGTGCTTGAATTTGCCATCTTTATTTTCATTATAAATGTATAAACCCAAAGTTATCTAGGTACATCTTAGCTCACTTTCATTGCATTGTAATGCTTATGATTAGCCTTTAATTGTATCTTCACATGCAATTTTCTTCACATGTGGAACTATCCACCAGTTTCTTTATGGACATAGCTCTCACAGAGCAGCCTGCCCCTCACCCTCTTGATTAAGCAGATTAAGCAGGTATCTACAGTGGTCTGAAAATCATCCGTACCCTGGGAGTCCTCTAAGGAATCGTGTTCTCTCCTGTGTATTATTTCACTAAATACGGAAGGCTTTACTTGTCTGTAGGCTTTTTAATAATATGTCTAAATAGAATGTTCACAGTACTCCATATTACAAGAGGGAGTTGAGGTACAAAGGTTTAAATACCTAACCATCCAGGTATTTTAGGAGATACTTGAATTCCTTAGGCATTCTTGACGTTTTTGTAATATCTTCTGCGTTAAAAATATGGGTCCCATTTCAGCCACACTTTCAAATTCTATGTGCATAGGCTGAATGCTTTCAGCCACTCATTCACCTGCAGATGGTAACTTCTTCCCAACTCCTTTAGAAAGCTCCAGCTAGAGTTATGATAAAGGGACTTTATTTTGCCCTTTCCCCTTCCAGCTACCACTTCTCCCTCACAAAATGATCCTGCTTTGCAGCCATATTTTTCCTTGCTTATTTTCATCAAACTTTCACATTTCTTTCCAAAATATGAATGTAATAAAACCTTCCTCATTTTGTAATATCTCTCTTCTCTGCTGTATTTTTCATGACCTCATTTTCCCTCCATTGTAAATCTCCCTTGAGCATAAAAATTACAACACACTACTTATCCATGGTAAAACACTTAAATCACGCTGCAGTATGGTTTGGTTTGTTTGGTGGTTGTTTTTTTTTTTTCCCTTAAAAAACCCCAAGACTCACAGCAGTAACTTGGGGATATAAATTCCTGGTTTTTTGGTTCTGTGATCACATCGTATGACACTGTGCAATGTAACTGTTCCAGTAAAGAACCATTCCTCAATATTCAGCTACTTAAATGATTAAATCAGTTCTTAACTTCCTTACCTTACCTTAGGGCTGACTTGATTATTATGAAGCTTAATACTTGAAACATTTTCATTTTTTGAATATAAAGCATTCTGAAAGTGGAATTAGTGATATCTTCTTGTCCATTATAAAGGGATTACTCACATGAGATATGCCTCTCTTGAGGATGGCAATGCTAAACTTAGCCTTCGACCCTAGCTACTGAACTGTACTGTCTGAAGTTGTGTTGCTATTAAAGACAGCTATACAAATATGTTTCTTATCCTTCTCATTCCGTAGTCCACTGTGATATGATTTAAGACTGATTTTCTGGTTTTCTTTCTCTTTCTAAATTATTTGCATAATAGGTGCTGGAGCATTTCACATAGCAGTAAACATTACCTTGTGCAGCTTCTGCGGTTATGAACCCAGGTGACATTACTGCCTCTCACATGTTCCACGAATGGGGAGGTTATCATTTAATTAACCCTGATAATGTCAAAAGGAAATGCATAAATGTCAAGCTATTTCCAACAATTTTTTTAAGGGTGAGCCTAGAAGAACTGGTAATAGCTCATATAAAGGTGGTGCATGCTGAGCAAAAAAACAAAAGTAAAAAAATAGTAACAAACACCAAACCCTCTTCTAGAGTTATTTTTTTTAGCATAACTTATCATAAAAAGATGCATTTTATTTAACAATGCAATGACTGAAGACTTGACAAATGTGAACATTGACAAAGAAAAGAAGCCATAAAAATGTATGCTTAGAATTTGGTTTTGTAGGTATAAATTAAATTTGGATGTACCTAGTTCAATTTAGTGAGTCAGTCTTGCAAATTTTTTGGGGTGTTGAACAGCTCCAATAAGTCATTTGCAGAATATGTTATAATGCACTATTTGAATGCAGATTGTGTGATCTAAATCCATGATGGGTGTTAGAAAAAATCATTTGCATTAAAAATGTTTGAAAATAGGACATTCTTAACATATGCATACATGTATAAAAGTCTTCATATAAGCATAACATCTTGGGTTTTTAACAAGGTCATAATACCTGTATATTAAATTCCATACCACTCACCACAGCCACTATTCAGCACAAAGAAGTGGTTTACCATCTCATCATTAATGAAGGTGATAGAGCTAGCATTAATACCTAAAAAGAAACTAACACCCACTACCTCTTCAGTGTTTCTCGAAAGCCTCTACTTTTTGTTTGATGAATTGACAACTCATGCAGTGGCAAGTTATAAATATGAGAATTTATTATGTCAATCATTTCCAAAAATGACACATGCTGTGGCATAAAAAGCTATTTTAGCTTCAGAGACTTACCATATTAATGACTTACTTTCTGTGCATTTCATTTTAATAATACCTTTATTAAAATTCTATTTTAAATATTCTAAATTAGCTTTTTATTAAATTAGATAATAGTATATATGCAGGTATGCCTTATTCTCTACAGGAATATATTTTTTAAAAAATATTCCTATTGAGACGACTTAGATGCATAGTAGTATTTTTAATATTCTCATAGAGTTTGTTAGAACAGTTATCAAAATTAAAGTCACCTCTGCACTAAGGAAAATAAATATAAATGTAGGGGAAAGCTGTTTTTTCTCCTCTAATACAGACTTAAAATAAATTCTGTTATGGAATGGCTTTTCCCTGCCTGAGGCAAGCTGAAAAATCTTGATGCCCTACAAAATTAACATTGAGTATTTTTTATTCCCTTAGTACTCGGCAGCTCTAAGTGACACAATGTCCATTGCAGGACAGAGAAGCTAGCCCTTCTTTTCCTACAGACATTGGTTTATTCTGAACTGTTCTGGATAAAAGATGTTTTTATTCCCTATGTAAGGTTAAACAATACAAATAGCTTCAACGTAAGGGTTCTTAATAGCCAAGACCTCTCTCCGATTTCATCCATTTTTGACTTGATAAAGACTATTGAAAAGAGACCAATGTGAACCCAAGTGAATACTAATTTTTTAACATTATTTTGGTAAGTGTTCTCTGTGTGATGGTAGCTCTTGAAATATTTGTTTGGTATGAAAAGCCATATTACAATGTCTATAAATCTTACCAGTTAATTAGGAAAGCTAAGAATAACCAGCAGGATATTTGATCATTCCACATTTCATTTTCTATGTAAGCATGTTATCAAGTCTGATTAAAAAGTTTCCACTGCTGGATTTCTGCATAACATTTTCCACATATAGTCTTGTGAAGATTAGTTTAATGAATACTGTATATAAACCTCCCAGTATATTGAGTAAAATTAATACTGCCTCTGTAATTGTAAGCATCATGATCCAGAAATTGCATGATGCGTATGATTCTAATCCACCTGGGGCACAGAAATATATCATATGTAATAAATGTCTGATCAAAACAGATTATCATCAACATATTCTGTAAGAGGTACCAGTCAAACAAATTACAAACAAATTAAGAAAAAACAAACAAAAAAGACCAAAAGATTCAGAAGGATGATATAATATAGTCTTTGAGTAACAAAATATAGAAAACAGGAACACACAAACAAAAATTATTTCCTTACTCATTGTTTTCAACATATTTTTGTACAAGCATAATACCGTATTAATGAGAAGAGATTTTTGAGTGGTATCCTGAGAAATCTTTTGCAGTACCCTGTGCAAAATTGAGTATCTTTTATTTAAACTGCAAAAGTTAAACCTTGATTTCCTTATGAGTTTTAAACCCCTCATTTGGAGTATGAGTGTCCCCTCCTCATCTCAAAAAATTATGGGGAAGCTTTTAACTTGTACACTTTTTTCCTTCACAGTAATAGTACTTCTTTACTGCGATATCATTCATACAAAGCTTTGCCTTTCTGAAACTATCAGTTTTTATCTTAATGCCTAAAAATACCCCAAATAAATCTAAAGAAGTGGAGCATGTTACTATTCTTTTCTGTTCCCACAATCCTCTGAAAAACACATACTGTATTCTGAATGTATTTCAGGCCTTTGTCCTGCTTTTCAACATTGCTCTGAGCTAAAAGAGGAATAAATATCAACTTTAAATGTGAGCACTAGACCAACACGTAATTCTATTTTGACTTCCTCTGTCTTGGATCCTAATGCTAACAAATAAACTCCATGTTCACAGATGATGGCTATGTCTGTACTCTAGTATCAGAGTGTCATTTGTGTGCTCATTGTAGCTGACAGAGAAAAAAAAAGGAGGTTAGAAGTTCAGCCTGCATTCTGTTGCTTGAAAAATATGAAAGCCAATGTTCTTACATATGTGCCTAAAATTAGACACCAACCAGTATGGCTTCTGTAAATGTTGGCACTGGCTTATTTCAGAGGAAGAAGCGAATGCTTAGGACCTGTAAAAATGAGGCCACTGTGTTTACATCTGGCCTAGATGGTGGGGGGTTTTTTGTTTGCTTTTATAAAGCCCTGTCTTTGTACAGCAAATGATCCTGCATATGTGGACCTGTTGATACTTCTATTATGCGAATAAAGAAACATATTAATCCAAGGTAAAGCAGTTCTCAGAGATTGTCTCTGTGCTTGTAGGGTTGTCATTCTTCCTTTCTGCACTTATTGTCATGAGATCAAAATGTATCAGACGCTATCTATGTCTGTCAAATACATATTCGAAAAAACCCTCTTTTTTATTTCCAAATGACTGAGTAATTTTTTTAAAAAAACTATTATAATATTTATTGTTATATGTGAGATTATTTTACACTTACGGTTTTTTGTGTGAAAGCACAGCACATCCTATACTTATCTGTAGTTTTTAATAACAAATCAGGAAAGAGAAAGCTAAGACTTGAGCTGGAGGCCTAGAAGTTGCAATAATCTTTTATAATTCCTCGTGTCATAAGAAAAAGGTCCTTTCAGACTGTAATGTAAACTTAACTCTCTTGTTCTGCATAGAGTCCACTGATTTTGATACACTATGATCATTTTATTTTGGTCTTTAATTACACTGGGGGAAATATTACCTGTCTTTTGTAAGACTTATATATACAAAAATGAAATGCTATGTTTTCCAGTACAAGAGACTTAAGAATACAATTGAGATAGTTACACTCATAAAATTTTCCACATCTTTAAAATACTTCTTCACATTTATGAATATAATCTCATTATGAAGTAAAGAGCAAAAAGCAAACCTGATTAAAATTTTCACTTGCAAGATGTGTATGACATTGTGAAAGAAGTTACCACACCTGTTTTAGTACGGATAGTCTAACTAATGCTTCTGAAAGATTATATAAAAATTAGATGTTAAAGACAGGAAAAATTGGATCATTAAACCTGAAATAGTTGTACTATTAGTTTACAAGGAAACTCTGGCTCTGTGGTTTCATTGCTGACAGAGTCATAATCAGGTGGGTAAGGGAGAGAGTCCAAATAGGACTGAATCCAAGTAGGAGTTAAGATATTATGAAATGAGCAGTAAACTTGCATATATTTTTCCTGGTTACCTATATATATATCATTTACTATTATCTATTGCTCTGTTACAGTACTATCTGAGTAAACTGGATGGCCGAGCCCAGAGAGTTGTGGTGAATGGTGCTAAATCCAGTTGGCATCAGGTCTCAAGCGGCGTTCCTCAGGGCTCAGTTTTGGGGCCAGTCTTGTTTAATATCTTTATTGATGATCTGGATGAGGGGATTGAGTGCACCCTCAGTAAGTTTGGAGACAACACCAAATTAGGCGGGAGTGTTGATCTGTTTGAGGGTAGCAAGGGTCTGCAGAGGGATCTGGACAGGCTGGATCGATGGGCTGAGGCCAATGGGATGAGGTTTAACCAGGCCAAGTGCCAGGTCCTGCACTTTGGTCACAACAACCCCAGGCAGCGCTACAGACTTGGGGAGGAGTGGCTGGAAAGCTGCCTGGCAGAAAAGGATCTGGGGGTCCTGGGGGACAGTCGGCTGAACATGAGCCAGCAGTGTGCCCAGGTGGCCAAGAAGGCCAATGGCATCTNGGGGTCAATCTCTTCTCCCAAGTAACAAGCGATAGGACAAGAGGAAATGGCCTCAAGTTGTGCCAGGGGAGGTTTAGGTTGGATATTAGGAAAAACTTCTTTACCGAAAGGCCTATGAAGCATTGGAACAGGCTGCCCAGAGAGGTGGTGGAATCACCATCCCTGGAGGTATTTAAAAGATGGGTAGACGTGGTGCTGAGGGACATGGTTTAGGGGTGGTTTTGGCATAGGTTTATGGTTGGACTCGATGATCTTGAAGGTCTCTTCCAACCCAAGTGATTCTGTGATTCTAAACACCTCCTCCTTACTTTACGGTAATGCAGAATTCAAGTTAAATATGAAATATATTGTCCCAATTTTTCAGTGCTTGATTTTACAGTGTGAAAAAATAGTTACCCATGGCTCTTGGATATGCTGGGATGAATATCTCAGGAGCTGTTTTTCTGCAATCAGAACTACATATTGCAACTGGCCTAAAGGGCCAGGAGCTAGGAAATGAAAGAGTGTTAAGAGAACCATTCTTTCACCTTCTTATTTTGCCCTTACCACTGCAAGACTGGCTGAAAAACTGTAGGGGAGTTTCATAAAATCCAACATTTTTTTCTAGCCTATGCAAAAATTATAATTATTTTCCTTTGGTTTTATCTTTTGCAGAGGAGTTTTCTGCTATTGAATCTAGCCTGTCATACTTTTCAAAACCTCATTTTCTTCCCTGTAGGTCATAGCACCAGGCAGCTCAGGCTAGTCCTAAGTTATTCAGAAAGATTTCATGTTTAAGTTGAAAGCAAAATCAGACCTGAGGACTGATCATCTAAAACTGCAGCAACTTAGCTGCTCTTATTGGCAAAAACACCATCGATTTGCAAATAAGCAAATATAATGGCAAAGGGCCTAAAGTTTAACAAGTGCCTGACAGGTTTACTAATGCCTGATTGCTTGGATGTTAGAAACAACCATCATGCCAGAAAAGCCTAGAGAAGAAACAGAAGCCAACATTATGGCTTGCTTGCTCTTGCCAGGAAGAATTCCTGTTATTATTAACTGATAGAGCAATCACAAGACACTGAGAGTTTAGATTTTAAAGGTATAAGGCAATTCTTTCAAAATCAGCTACCTAGGAATCTAGTTCCTAGTAATTCTTCTTGCAAAACAAGCCGCAGACTCAATAGTTAGCAGACAGCTGGGGAGAGCAAGAACAGCAAACTAAACAAAAAGCAGCATGAAACAGGTGTGGAAACAAATATGGGAGTAAATTTCACACAGAACCACACAGAATGGTTAAGGTTGGAAGATGCTTATGGAAATCAACTAGAGCAGACTGCACAGGGCCCTGCCCAGTCAGATGTTAGTATCTCCAAGGATGGTGACTTCACAATCTCTCTGGACAACCTGCTCCAGTGTTTGATTGCTCTCACAGCATTTTTTTTTTTTTTTCTTATGCTGAAATAGAATTATCTTGTCTTTCAGTTTGTGTCTGTTGCCTCTTTTCCTGTCACAGGACACTTCTGAGAAGTCTGGTTCCACCTTCTTTACTCTTTCCCATCAGGTATTCAAACACATTGATAAGATTCCCCCTGAAACTCCTCTTTCACAGGTTGAAGAGTCCCGGCTTTCTGTCTTTCCTCATGTGATTCTCCAGTCACTTCATCACCTTTGTGGCCCTTCACTGGGCTCGCTCCAGTAAGTCCATGTCTCTCTTGTACTGGAGAGCCCAGACTTGGACTCCAGATGCGTCTTACTGGGGCAGAGCAGAGAAGAACGACCACCTCCTTTGGCCTGCTGTTGGTGCTCTGCTGTATTGAGTTTGCATGGCAAGGTTTCTTGGGGCTGCTGGGGATTTGTATGAGAGGCTGCTGTCGTGTCAGACACAGCCAGTTTCAGCTGACTTGGAGCTGGCCAAAGCTGAGTCAGTCGGCAATACTGGTAGCACCACTGTGACGACATATTTAAGAAACATGCTGGAGAAGTCCATTGCTGAAGGACTGTACCCCATGGAAAGGACTCATCCTGGAACAGGAGAAAAGTGTGGGGAGGAAGGAGCAGCAGAGGCAAAGCTTTATGAACTGACAACAACCCCCGTTCACCATCGCCCTGCACCACTTGGAGAAAGGAAATAGAAGAGGTAGGAGTGACGCTGATCCTGGAAAGAAGGGAGGGGTGGGGGAATGGTGTTTTAGTTTTGTTTTATTTCATACTATCCTAATTTGTTACAATTAATTGGCCATGACAGAAATTGGTGAGTGATCTCCCTGTCCTTATCTCAATCCATGAACTTTTTTATATCCTCCTGTATTTCCTTCCTCTGTCTGTTTGAGAAAGGGGAGTGGTAGAGTGGCTTGGTGGGCACCTGGCAGCCAGGGAAGGTCAACACACCACATCCGCATAATGCAGTCATTGGCCTTCTTTGCAACAAGGGCTCATGGTCAGGTTGGTGTCCACCAGGAACGTCAGGTCCCTCTCTGCCAAGGTGATTGCCAGCTAGTAATCCCCCAGGGTGTACCAGTGCCTGGGTTATTCCTCCCCAGGTGCAGGACTTGGCATCCCCCTTTGATGAACATGAGGAGGTTCCTGTTAGCCCATTTCTACAGCTTGTCAAAACCCCTCTGAATGACAGTACACCCATCTGGTCTGTCATCCACTTCTCCCAGTTTTATAACACCTGCACTCTTGCTGAGGGTGTGCTCTGTCTCATTGTTCAGGTCATTAATGAAGATGTTAAACAGTATGGGCCTGTGTTTCCCTCTGCGATTAGAGGACATTAGAGACTAGCCCCCAGCTGGACTTTTTGCCACTGATCAGTTCTCTGAGGCCAGTGGTTCAGTCAGTTTTCAATCCACCCCCCTTTCCATTTAGACCTTATTTCCTTACTTTGTTTATCAGGAAGTTATGGGAGACAGTGTCAAAAGCCTTACTAAAGCAAATAACATCCCCCGCTCTCCCCTCATCCACTCCTCATCTCATTGTAGGCTGCTGTCAGGTTGCTCATCCTTTGTCATACTATATTAGGAGTAATGACCAGCATTTCTCTGAAAGATTTTACATTTATACATTGTATTTGAAAGGGCAATTTTCCTTTAAAACAAAGACAAAATCTTAGCAGAACAGCCTAAGGCAGAAGGAGAAGGAGAAGGCAAAGNGCTCTTGCCAGGAAGAATTCCTGTTATTATTAACTGATAGAGCAATCACAAGACACTGAGAGTTTAGATTTTAAAGGTATAAGGCAATTCTTTCAAAATCAGCTACCTAGGAATCTAGTTCCTAGTAATTCTTCTTGCAAAACAAGCCGCAGACTCAATAGTTAGCAGACAGCTGGGGAGAGCAAGAACAGCAAACTAAACAAAAAGCAGCATGAAACAGGTGTGGAAACAAATATGGGAGTAAATTTCACACAGAACCACACAGAATGGTTAAGGTTGGAAGATGCTTATGGAAATCAACTAGAGCAGACTGCACAGGGCCCTGCCCAGTCAGATGTTAGTATCTCCAAGGATGGTGACTTCACAATCTCTCTGGACAACCTGCTCCAGTGTTTGATTGCTCTCACAGCATTTTTTTTTTTTTTTTCTTATGCTGAAATAGAATTATCTTGTCTTTCAGTTTGTGTCTGTTGCCTCTTTTCCTGTCACAGGACACTTCTGAGAAGTCTGGTTCCACCTTCTTTACTCTTTCCCATCAGGTATTCAAACACATTGATAAGATTCCCCCTGAAACTCCTCTTTCACAGGTTGAAGAGTCCCGGCTTTCTGTCTTTCCTCATGTGATTCTCCAGTCACTTCATCACCTTTGTGGCCCTTCACTGGGCTCGCTCCAGTAAGTCCATGTCTCTCTTGTACTGGAGAGCCCAGACTTGGACTCCAGATGCGTCTTACTGGGGCAGAGCAGAGAAGAACGACCACCTCCTTTGGCCTGCTGTTGGTGCTCTGCTGTATTGAGTTTGCATGGCAAGGTTTCTTGGGGCTGCTGGGGATTTGTATGAGAGGCTGCTGTCGTGTCAGACACAGCCAGTTTCAGCTGACTTGGAGCTGGCCAAAGCTGAGTCAGTCGGCAATACTGGTAGCACCACTGTGACGACATATTTAAGAAACATGCTGGAGAAGTCCATTGCTGAAGGACTGTACCCCATGGAAAGGACTCATCCTGGAACAGGAGAAAAGTGTGGGGAGGAAGGAGCAGCAGAGGCAAAGCTTTATGAACTGACAACAACCCCCGTTCACCATCGCCCTGCACCACTTGGAGAAAGGAAATAGAAGAGGTAGGAGTGACGCTGATCCTGGAAAGAAGGGAGGGGTGGGGGAATGGTGTTTTAGTTTTGTTTTATTTCATACTATCCTAATTTGTTACAATTAATTGGCCATGACAGAAATTGGTGAGTGATCTCCCTGTCCTTATCTCAATCCATGAACTTTTTTATATCCTCCTGTATTTCCTTCCTCTGTCTGTTTGAGAAAGGGGAGTGGTAGAGTGGCTTGGTGGGCACCTGGCAGCCAGGGAAGGTCAACACACCACATCCGCATAATGCAGTCATTGGCCTTCTTTGCAACAAGGGCTCATGGTCAGGTTGGTGTCCACCAGGAACGTCAGGTCCCTCTCTGCCAAGGTGATTGCCAGCTAGTAATCCCCCAGGGTGTACCAGTGCCTGGGTTATTCCTCCCCAGGTGCAGGACTTGGCATCCCCCTTTGATGAACATGAGGAGGTTCCTGTTAGCCCATTTCTACAGCTTGTCAAAACCCCTCTGAATGACAGTACACCCATCTGGTCTGTCATCCACTTCTCCCAGTTTTATAACACCTGCACTCTTGCTGAGGGTGTGCTCTGTCTCATTGTTCAGGTCATTAATGAAGATGTTAAACAGTATGGGCCTGTGTTTCCCTCTGCGATTAGAGGACATTAGAGACTAGCCCCCAGCTGGACTTTTTGCCACTGATCAGTTCTCTGAGGCCAGTGGTTCAGTCAGTTTTCAATCCACCCCCCTTTCCATTTAGACCTTATTTCCTTACTTTGTTTATCAGGAAGTTATGGGAGACAGTGTCAAAAGCCTTACTAAAGCAAATAACATCCCCCGCTCTCCCCTCATCCACTCCTCATCTCATTGTAGGCTGCTGTCAGGTTGCTCATCCTTTGTCATACTATATTAGGAGTAATGACCAGCATTTCTCTGAAAGATTTTACATTTATACATTGTATTTGAAAGGGCAATTTTCCTTTAAAACAAAGACAAAATCTTAGCAGAACAGCCTAAGGCAGAAGGAGAAGGAGAAGGCAAAGACCTAAAATAAAAAGATAAATGGATACAAGCAGTGTGTGTAGTATCAGAAGAGGTAAAAAGAGACAACATGGGAGAATTAGGCCAAAGCTTTAAATTACTCAAAGCTCGCCAAACACAAAATGAGGAGCCTGAACACGACATACTCTGTGCTGGTGAAAGTATGAGAAAAAGTCAAATATGATCAAAACAGCAGCCAGAGAATGATTTTTGCCGGTGGCATTTTTAACAGACTGAAAGATGTATCAGGAAGTTCAGCTAGGAAGAGACTGTAACAATCAGCAGCAAAAAGATAAGAAGTGCTTGGATAGACTTTCGGTTTTGGAGTGGACAAACAAGTAGCTTGTGGGGATGTGGAAGAAAAAAAGATGAGCTAACAAATGGTGGTGAACTGGGATGTAGAAAAGAACATGAAAGTAATACAAAAGCTTGCATGGCTGGAAAGATTTGTGAGGCTGAGGGTAACGACAGATGAGAAGGCAGAGGAATGCATTAGGACTTTTTTTAGTTGCAAAAATACTGATTGTATACATTGTCTTCCAGAACACTGGAAAGACATTGTCTTCCAGGAGTAAGCTACAGAAATATCTAATATATCTGCTTGAACACTATCTTTCAGTTTACTGACATTGTAATGCTCTAACTCCTGGTAACTTTTTATTCACAATGTACACATCATTATCCACTTCTTATTTTTAAACTATATAGTTTTTCTGTCCAATATTGTAAAATGTAATATTTTACTAAGAAACTATAAGAAATTATTTCACTTTATCATATATGACTCAGCAAATAGGTCACATTGTCTCAATATAACAAAAAAAATTCTTGTAACAGATATTATATATAATGTTAATCTGTTTTCTAAATCAGCATATTGGTTGTTAAACATCCTTTGCTGCATCAAGGTGTTTAATCCTTGGCAATTTTAGAACAGGATAATTTTGTAAATTGAATAAATAACTACAAGTTTGCTAGAAAATTAAGTTTTTATAAACTATAATGCAATTTGCAAAATTTGCTGTTATTTCAGATTCTGTTTATCTGGGAAACTGGAAAAACAGCAGCAAAGGAAGATCCAGCACAGATTCACCAGAGCTAAACTTCACAGGTGATCTAGTGAACATGCTTTTTGATAAGTACTGTTAGCACATCTTCAGTTGTTGATTACATTTGGGGATTGATCTATTGCACTTTTCTAAACTGATATTCACATCTTATTGGATATCTGTACTGTTAATTTCATATTTATTTGGTAACACAGGACTTAGTTTTCTCCTTTGTCTGAATGTCGTCCTACAGTATGAAAGGTAATATCCATTTCTCTACTAACCACTCCATCATAAGACAGGATGGATTCCCAAAACTTGTCTATTCTCAGCACCTCTTGATTTTGGTGAGTATATTAATGTTCATGTTTGTGTATTTGCAAAGAATGGCCCATTAAGCCATGTTGTTCCTTCACCAGCTATAAAAAATGGGGTTTATGGTGTGTTGGATTTACTAACTATTCTTCTAATTATTCCTTTAAAACATTTAGTCTAACGTAAGAAATTTTTTAAAATACCAATCAGTTTATTACATAACCACAGAATCATAGAACAGCCCAGGTTGGAAGGAATGTCAAAAGATCACCTGGTCCAACATTTTGTGGGAAATGTAGCCTAGATGAGGTTATCCAGAGAGCCTCTGTCCTCTTTGTAGTTACCCTCTAAGTACTGGAATCCTGTGATGAAGTCCCCCTGTCTTTTCTTCCTAACTCCTTCAGTTGTTCTTCATAGCACAGGTTCTCTAGCCCTTTGATCATCTTCATGGCCCTCTTTTGGATCCTCTCTATTCTGCATCTTTTTTTGAATTGTGGGGACCAGAACTGGACACAGTACTACAGGTGCAGCCTGACAAGTGCCAAGTAGAGTGGGAGATGCTATGTGACAGTCATTTTCATTTGTATGAAACAGAGACACTTACACATCTCTTTTCTCCTGATTTCCCAGAGTTTATCATACCTCAAATATTAACAGTCAAGTAGAGAAAACCATTTAGAAATCTAAGTGCACATATGTAGGTGCATTTTATTTAAAAAAAAAACCCAAGAAAAATAAGAAAATATTTTCGTAGGAAAAAAGATAATGTTTTTGTTTTAAAGTTGTTAGCAAAAGTTCATTAAAATAAAAATAATTATTACTTCTCAACATTATTTCCATTTCAAAACATTTATATAAAATTCTATTTTCACAGAAAAAAGACAAAGAAGATTTTTGCAAATTTTAATGGAACTTTTATCAAAAGGTTTTTGATGAAAAAGTAATGGAAGTTTAGCTAAATGCATGTGACAAAATTCAGTTGAACAAAGGTATGATACAGTATTTGAAATAGTTATTAATAGGCATATCAGAGTCATGCCTTTAAGATATAAGAATCATGAAAAGCTAATATACTGTGCAGCTACAGACCAAAAAGACAGTTGCTCTTCTGAATAATTTAGAAGATAAGAAATTGGTTTCTTAAAGAAATAGAATAAACCCATTATAGAGGAGAAATATTTGCATCAACATTGGTAGAACTGTATCCCAGATGAAAATATAGTGGGCATCCTGTTACGCTGGGCTGGGCAAAGAAGAGAAATGTGAAGGAAGATTGCTTCAAGTTTGGTGCTTAAAAGTTGTAGGGATTGGCCAGAGTATATCTGAGAAGAGGTTATAGACTTTAAAAACAACACAATTTTTTATAACTTGAGATAAATGCTGATGCTGTCATCTTTCTTCTTACATGGAAGACAGAAGTAACACTTGTTTCTGTTGCAGCATGAGGAGACATGATATGGGAATGTTTATTGAAGCAGCACAGTAAGGCAGAAAATACATGACACAGAAAAATAATTTTTTAAAAACAGGCAAAAACAGTGCAATGGAAGATATAAGCAGTGTTGTCACTAGAATGATGTGAATGTTGAAGATGCCTAGGCAACATAAGAGGGCAAGGGTTTTCGGTCTTGGGAGCAAAGACAGAAATGGGGCTTCTTCAAGGATGTTTCTTTTGCTAAGAATTTCTGTGAACATGCAGGACAATGAAGCACACTATGATGAAATCACAGAAAATTTTTGTTTTCCCCTAGGGAAGCAATATAAATGATTTCTCACAAGAATAGCCTTACAGGCTAAACAGTGATGTTATCAGATCGCATATATGAGCAATAGGTAGCAACCTGTGAAAACATTTATTCTTCCCAAAAGAGTAGCCAGTTTATTTTCACATGCAGTATTCATACTTGTCTATGTTCACATTACCACAGATATCTAGATTCCCTTAGAGTTGTTTTTCAGCCACTTAATAGAGGTATTCAACAGGTTCTAACAAAAATGTGTTCTTATAACCAACTGTCATCAATGTGTAATCACTTTCTTTCTGAAAGTATTTTCAGAGAACATGCTTGTCCTTTCCTTTGGCTGATGTTAAGAGGATACACCCTTTTTTAGTGTGAGAAACACTGGTAGGGAAAAAATTGGGGACAGCTGAAGATAGATACTTTCAGTTTTGAAAAGCCCATTGGAGGCAGTTTGCAGGGCCTCTTCAGACTTTGTAAATCACATCCTGATTAAGGATTTAATTTCATTTTGCAATGAAAGTAAGCAACAACAGACACAACTTTTGAAAATACTCTACTCAAAAAGCAGATCATCCATTTTATTTCCAAGGTCCTGAATCAGTAGTGCTTGGGAGTGCACTAGATTTTCATTTGAGAAGTCCTGCTTTTTTTCAGAAAATAGATAGATTTAGCTACTAGCAATTTGAAAATAGAGTAAGGAAACCTTTTCATTTTTCCAGTTCTCTTTGGAAGTTACCTCTCTCTATAGTCTTCTTACTGAATTCTGATTTCCCACTTAGTGGTTTTAAGTTCAATGAAGTATGAACTCCAGTATATGTCAGTAAAGATGAAATATTAATCTTACTCTTTCCTGCATTTCTTTCAGCCTCTGAGTTCTACCACCCTCCCATAGAAAATATCCTTGTTAAAATTTTCCATATTGATGTACCAAATGTGTTTGACAAAGGGTTTTTTTTAGTATACTGCATATTTTGAGTGGAATTCTGACACAAAATTAACCCTACTTTTTTAATTTGAGCCAAAATACTGCTCTCAAGAAATGTCTTGCCAAACCAGGAAAACACGTATACAATCCTATTAGCAAAACACTTCACATATGCTTAAATTTAGGCAGCAAGGCCTTTATACAGAAAATTTTAGCTATAATTTTCTGACTGATGTTGTTCAGGAGGGGACAATAGACAATTAAAATAAATATAAAAACCGAAATGAGAAAGAATAATGCCTTTGATTACTATTAATGTACACAGGTTTTATTCTTACTAGTTCAAATTATATATTTTCTTTAGTAACAATGGAGAGTTTACAGTAACCTATGTTTCCAGATCTTTCAAAGTTCTGCATTCTTATGGAATATCCATGCTTTAGGGACAAGTAGAAGTAAGAATAACAGGTCACCATCAACTCTTTCCAACAGATTTACTGATACGGAATACTTAAAAAGTGAACAGACTCAACTAGTGAGTAGTCTGTGACCCTCTGAGAAGAGTGTATGTTGATCAGCATTCATTACAAATTATAAGAATGAAAACTATCTACTAGGATTCTAAAGAGGGGGCAACAGAGAGGGAGGAAAGTCTGTTCTTGAAGTAAAAAATGCTATGTGTGAATGCAGTGACAGGGTAGGGCAGGACAAGGAAGGGGAGATCTACAAATGTGTTTTTTTCTGTTAACTCTTTTTTTTTTTCAAAACAAGCTGTCAGTGCCCAATAAACAAAATACATGGAACTGAAATTGTTTTGCTTTTTAAGACACCTTTATAGAATTTTATTTGACAGACACACAGAATTCTTCTGGGCTGTTGATATTTCTAAGATTGATAGGCTGACTAGTTGCAAGCAATAGCTCCTCTCCCCTGGGGCTATTTAACTTCTGTTGAGGGCTTTCTATTCTCACTTTAAATATTTTATGTGCAGACTCTTTAATGAATACAGTTTAAGTGATGTGTTGCGTTCATGCTGAACCAATGAATACCGTAAGTAAAACCACTCAGTCAAGCTGATCTATTACACTGTTGGTTTTAAAAAATATATCTCTCAGTACATCTTAACAATTGTTTCTGTGAAAGCAAGCAAAACATTAGATAACTCAAGACCTACGAAATGAGAGAGAAAAAAAATCCAAATGCGAAACTGTATTGCTTGGTAGTAATGATGAATATTTATACAGATTCCTTTTCTCACTTAATAAATGAAAGAAAAGCCAAAACCTATCCTTGTTTTAAAAACAACTAATCCTCTCCTTCATCGAATTATTAGCTATGATATATGGAATTATATACTGTGATACTAGAATCATAAGCTTTCATCGGTTTCTCATATGGAATTATTGTGTCATAGGCCTTGGAAATTCTTGGGTAAAATTATTATACCAGTTTTACTTTGGAGACCAGTGCATTATGTTATTTATATGTAAAAAACTAGAGGTGAAACACACAAATGCAAAGGATCTGAAAAGGCTTTTCATACAATTTAAGCCTGTTAATAATGATTCAAAGATGGACTTAGTAGTAGAACAAGAAGACAAAGAGAGGATGGAAGGTTATTCATAAACACCAGAGACAGATTCAATAATAAGCCCTTAATAAACTGAATATTATGTAGACTTGCCTGAGCTGGGCAAAGAAAAACTGCAGTAGCAACTCTTCCTCTGATTAGCCTATGCAAACAGAAAGGTGGTGTTACATTAACACTCTAGCAGAGTCCTACTGAGAACAAACTGAAGTTTTTCATTCAACCATTTGGTTGGGCAGCACCTGTGTGCTGTGATTGGGCAATTTTTTATAATTTTCTAAAGAAGATTACAAAAGGTCCTGGACAAACTGCATGCAAGGAAAAGAATTTAAATCCCTAGGTAATATTTGCTTCATTCAAGGATTCCAGGGAAATCTTTTTCATTTTTAAGTTCATCACAATATTTTGTGTTACATGAGCCTGTAATGAATGGAAAAATTAGTTACTTGTAGAATAATTTCAATACATATTAGTTATTTTTGATCTTTTTTAGAGTAAATCAAGTTTAGAACTTTTATACAATACTCTAATAAAATTTATTTTTTGACCAAGGATTTTCTAAGGCAGGCTTAGCCACAGCCATGCTTCTTGGAGTCTCTTGATTTATAAAAAAGAATGGGCAAAAAAATGCAGAGTTGGGGAAATAGAACTAACCACAAGGGTATGTTTAACCATATCACTATGTGTTTCTATATTTTAATACTATGCCAGTGATGGGAATAAAATTAATGTCAGATATTATAATTAATCAGAAGCCCGTTAACTTAGTATTTCATAAACAGATCCTTAATATTCTCACTTCAGGATGTTATCCACTTACAAACAAAGTACACTTAATATTAATAATGTACTCAAACATAAGTAATACACTTAAAAATAAGTAATGTACTTATCTATTTCTCAAATGTGTAATGTCTCAAATGTTTTATACAGGAGTATAAAATAGAGAAGCAAATTCATCTCATATTGATCTCAGTTACAGGCAGCACAGAACCTGAAATATGGAAATCTGTATTCCTTTACAATCAAATGCAAAATATTTAGTGAGCATTTCAAATTCAGATTGGACAAGACAATGATAAAATATTCAATTAATAACACAAGTGTGTGTGTGCTTATAAATTTGAAACCATTGATTGCATGATACATATGTGTTCCATATGTAAAGGCTTAAAGTCAATATTAGAATACTATCAGAGTCATTCTGTTGCAATTATTTTGCATTGGCTCTCTTGCTTGATATATTCCAAATCAGTGATTTACTTAGTGACCCAAGAGAAGGAGGATCTGTCATTGTACTATTGGACAACATGTTCCAAAACCCAAGGCAATTCTAGAATGTGATTAAAATGTGGGCTAATTCTTCACTTCATAATATTATATCTTGTTTTTCATAGCTAATGTTTTAATTTATTAACATACTAGAAACACTCTCATTGCACAGGTGAAATAATCATTACTATCTGGAAGTAATTAGCTGCATAGTACCGACAGTAGTACCATTTACAACTACTGTAATAATATTTTACAAGTTCATTTTGCTTCCTTATGCTGTAGAATAATTGCCTTTACAGATGTAGTAAGTTCTTTTAAAAAAACACATGTTATAGCAAGATATTTAACAGTGACACAGCTTCACCCAACATATGCTAACCTGGTTTTGTTCACTTCTTATGGATATTAATTAAAAGATATGAATGGATATGGACTGTTGTTTCTTTCAGTATGTGTAGTGATTTTCTAAATGCGTTTTAGTGTGCATTTAAATCTGTTATGATATATGTATGCAATGCCACACTGAGTTGCTGATTATTTTTTTTTAGAGAGTTGTCAGGCACACTTAAATCAGTGTAATTGCTCAGTGAACATCATCTTTTACCCTCATTCATTTTAATGCATTTTTAATAAAGACCGACATTTTATTAAAAAACAACCTCATGGAATATGTAATTTGACAGTCTATATGAAATTTCTACCATAAATGCATGAATATTTTTTAAAACTGCTTTAACATCTGCGGGTTCTCATATATTAGTTTTATTATAAAAGTGAATTAAAAAATAAGAGACAGATGATTGGCAACTTTCCAGTGTGACCTATACTGGTATAGTACAAATTTAACAATCATTCAAGGTTGTTAGCCAAGTTACTCACTTGCCATTTAAGACCAAGTAACAAATGAGGTTTTGAAAAAGGTTTCATAAGTTTTTTCTTTATTGTTTTTATTTAATTAAGTCAGTCACATTACTCACAGATTTCATGTAAGTGAAGTAGGCCTCTTTCCATTAAAAATATTTCCAACACCATTTTGGAAAAGGGCTAGAGAACTGTATTTCTCTTAAGTTTCTGTAGAACTGGATTGAATACTCATAAGTAGAACAGAGAGCAGAAATATTAGTACCTGCAGGATTTACTTTTAAGTTCTTAATTTCTCTTGATAGAGTTAGGCAGAGATACTGGAAAATGAATTTATTTTGGTCCACTGCTACCAAATAATCTGTGTGTAATGCTTTACGAAAAGAGTAATGACTGTAAAGCTGTCAAAATACTGATACACACATGTGCACGCACACAGATATTTCTAATAGTTTTGGAAATACTTGAAAATTAAAATAGAGTTTTCAGTGGTGTTTCTGATTTTTCTTATTCTTAAACACTGAAGATATTCTGTACTCTATTTTGGCTCATTTACATAGATGTGAAGACAATGTTTTATAAAGACTTTGTTCCCATCTTCCACATGTATATTACATGAAGACTGGGGAATAGCAAACAGATGCAGAAGACTACATGCCTTGGGATGGAGCTCTTCTTATTGATGAAAACATGAATATTTGGTATGCTTAAATGGAATATGCATCAGAGAATGTAAATAATGAAACAGGTGAAAGTACAATCCTGTTTATATAGCTTGTAAAAAGAGAACCAATGTGAGAATATGCATGCTTCTTTATGAATACTAGATTTTTTAATAATTAGGTGGAGAAGCTTGGATGTTTAGTCCCAAACAAAAACATTGATAAAGTAGGCATATTGGAAACTTGGTGGAATAGTGTAAGTTGGTGTGACACTGGAACATCAGGATGACAATATCAGCCATAGTGGTGATGGAAGAGCATTTATTATGTGCCAAGAGATCTTAAAATCAAATCATACTAATGAACTCCATTTCTAAATGAGCATCATACCATGTGTTAAATTAAATTACAGACCTAAGCCGAAAAAATGTAGTATTTGATCTGTATTACTGATTATACACCTAGAATGTTGATGCTGCCTGGGAACTTATTAGACTATAAGGGAGACTACATAAAAATGAGAGAGCTTATTAAGAAGCAGATGAGAAAATTAGACCCTACTGGCATCATGGCGACTACTATAGAATGCCATATTGGAAACATAGGGCAAAGAACATGACCTATGCAAAAAGTTTTCAGAGAGGAGAGAAGGGCATGGGCTGAAAAGGGATGTTGTTACATACAAGAAGTGTTCCTGCAGAAAACAGCTCAAGTCCAAATGAGAAAATGAAAAATGAAACAAAAAGACAAGAAACATTACCAGATTAAGTGTAAAGCCGATACGTTAAAGGAGACCAAAAAGAGTTTAAGGAACAGCTAACTGAAGGAAAAAACCTGTTAATAAATCTTTAAGCAAGTCGGTAGCAGGAAGCCTTCCAGGAGTCTGCAAGAGTTATTGACAATTAAGGTACCAAAAAAGCACTGAGAAGAGATAAAACGACTACACAGAAGCCAAATGAACCCTTTGCATTAGCATTCACAAATAAACTGAGACAATTCCCATGCTCAAATTTTTCTTGGTGGTCAACTTGTCAGGAGATCTGTCTGAAACACAAGTCACGGAAGAGACTGTGGTTCAAACAGAACAAATGTTAGCAAATATCAGGACAGAATGGTATTTATTGAAGGCTTCCAAACTCAGTCACAGCAGTTGCGTGTCATCCCTTCTTTAAAAATTCCTTAGCACATGTGGAGACTGACAAATCTGATGTCACTTTTTTAGAAAAGTTTAAGGGAAAACATGGGGAACTGTACATTTGTACTGGGCAAATTATTAAAACTATAGTAAATGACAGATACTCAGGCATTCAGATAAATGTGATTACTTATGGAGAACCAACCTCTTTTTTTCGTAAAGCTTCACAAAACTTTCAGTTTTCTCAGGAAGTAAAATGACAGTGATCTTGTTTAGTTGAACATCCTAAAGTCTTTCAATAAAGTTGGTCACAGAAGCATGAGACCTTGGAGTCACAATAATTTTATAGGAAAGTCTGATACTGTTGAGTAATCAGAAAAAAAAAAAAAGATAAGTATTAGAAATCACTAGGAAAGGAACATAAATCAAAATGGAGACCATGACACTGTATATATCTATTTCCTATCCATATATTGATTACAGTATACAGTTCTAGCTTTTTGGCCCTCTTGCTTCTCCTCCCCTTCTTTCACAAGAATATAGTAAAATGGTAGAAAGTTTGTGTGCGGAGAAAAAGGATTATCAAGTTTGTAATTATTTTTATATGAGGAATGTCTGTTCACCTGAGGGAAGAGGGAGGGAGGTCTACTCCTCATTCCTGAAAAAAGATGCCTGAGGGAGTTATCATATCAGTCTGTAATCATGAGTGACATGGACAGGCATATAGGATTTTGATAAATATTTTTTTTTTTATTTAAATAATGGAGGGAATCAAAAAGGCTGGTAGCAGCTATATCCAAAACAAATTAAAGGAGGTATTTTTTTCAGGAATTAATAATAGGGCTGTGTTATTTATTGATGCTGAAACTTGTTGATGCCTGTAGACGTTAAAATTTTAGCTTATACTGGGTTCTAGGGGAGACTGGACAACTTCATGTTAGAGAGCACCACTGAGGGTCATTAAATTCATGGATATTACAACATGAAGGGAAATAAGTTGGAGGATAGGAAAGCAAGTGTCACACACGGTTCTATTACTTAGGCATTTATCTATAATCGGTGTTAAATACAAGATACTCAAGTAAGTGAAATTTTATCCCACTCTTTTTGGCCATTTGTATGTTTAAGCTGCAGTGAATCACCACAGTCCAAGCCCACTATGTTGGTTTGAATTGTACTTTCATCAAAAGTGACCACCTGCAAAGATTTAACAACTAGTCTAGCAAAATGTGTAAATGTTGCAAATGGCATGTACAATAGGGAGTAAATTCCTTCCTGACATAAATAAGTAGTAATTCTGTATTCTGATGGATGAATTTATTGCCTACATTTTAACTAATAGAATTACAATTAAGGGGCAAAGTATTGTCAAACCCTTTTACAAATTCAAACACAGTGCTAGACTTCTAGGTTCTAAATGATCTGAAATGTTCAGTGGATCATTGAAAATGCAGGAAAAAAAAATCAGTTACTGCAGTTCAGCTTACATTGCCTAAGATAAATGGAAGGAACGTCATAGATTTATAGCAATGCCAGAGAAGGCAGTTCTTTAGAGGCTGTTGACTATATCTACCAGGCTCATGGAAGGAACTCTAATGGTCTCATCCAGACTCAGACACCTGTTGGGGTGAGGAAAGGGGAGGTCAGAGTGGAAGAAAATGTCTGAGGGGGGGCAGAATATTTCCAAGTTTTAGAAAACAGTAAAGTAATTGAATGAATTGCCCACATATGGAAAGGATGAAATTAATTTTACCCACATAAACCTGGAGTGATCCATGGCAGGAGTATAGCAACCAATTTCTCACGTATTACACGGAGAGTGTGGGGAAGACCCTTAATTCAGTGCCAGAAGACAAGACCCTAGTACGCTTGCTGTTGTTTCTGCATCAGGCTGTAGACAGGCTAAATGAACACTCCTTTTCTCCATCCTATTTTTTAGAATTGCTTATGCTGCATACTCACTAGTGAAACAGTATGGTGGTTCCCTTACCTCCTTCCTTGCAAGATAACATTGAATATTTTATTGTGTTTGTTTCAAAATATAAATATGCTTTAAAAGCATAGGTGACGTGGGAGGGCTTTCATGTGTTACAGTGAATTTCAAGCCTTCATGCAGGCAAATCATATCATCTTGTAAATCTCATCATTGTCACAAGGAGGATTGCCATTTGCTGTGAAAGGCACTCAGAGTTTGCCACTGGTAGGTCTAGAGCTGTATTTGCTGACTACAGTGACCAGCGTGACTTTGTAAAACTTCCTCTTCACTGTTCTCCACCAACGTTGTTTTAAACCACCTGTTTAGGAGACTTAGCTAGGTTTCAGAATCTCTTTCTCAGCCTTACAATTTTATGAATCTACATGTCTATAACTTGGTCAGAAACAGTTGAGCCAGCAAAAATCTTTCGAGAAGGACTAGGGTACTTCTAGTACTTTAGATTTTTGTTTGAAAATCTCTGCCTCAGGGGATAATTAAGAAAGGAGAAGTCTTTAGAGTGCAGTGATACTTTTTCAGCCTTTACCACCAGGAACAGGACAGGCATAGAGAGGTCTTTGTTCTCTTTCAGAAGGGTGGAAGTCCTAACATGCCAAATTTTCTAATAATAAAAAACAAGGCTGTACAACTGCTGAAGATAAGTATCTGATTTCTTTTTCAGAAGTCACCTATATCCAGAGAAGCCTTCAGGACTACAAACAGTCACCTCAAGGGTCACATGAAAATCTGAGGCTCAATGTTTTTCCAAGAAAGAGTCAGATGCAATGGAAGCCTGGCCCCTGCTTGTAATAAATGAGGAGAACGAGCCAGAGGAGAGAATACTGGGGACACTGACTAAGGACTGAAGGTACTCTGACTCTCATAATTGCCTGTCTGGATCCTAGAGAAGCTATCACTTCTGAAACTAGAAGCCAGAGTTTACCCTCACTTTAGTACCAACCCACCTGAGAATCCTAGAAGCAGAGATTAATCACTACTAGCACTTTGTAGTCTGCTCAAGGTTTCAGTCAGGCACATCAGATTTCTTATTTTATGTAACGCTGTTTATCTATAGGCCAGGAAGAACCACCACTGTCTTTCTGAAAACCTCCTTTACACTTCCCTTTAGATTGCCTTTATACCAAACAGAGGTCAGAAGCATCACATGAGTTTTCCAGCACTTACCTGAAATAGTACCTGAGTAAAGGAGAGCAAACAAAAGCAAAATATAAATTTAAGGAAGGCTGAGTATAGAGGGAGAAAATTTTTTGAAAAAATTTGCATGTTCTTCAGCAGGTTTACGCAAGTTATCAATGCAACCATGCACACATAACAAACTTGTTTCTTTCTCATAAACACAGTAGCAGCTTTGCAGGAGGATGTGTGGATGTACTACTTATGATACTAAATCCACAAATATGGTTTTAGTTTTTTTTTTCATGGTAACTACTGTGCATTTACCTTGATTTCAGCAAGGCTTTTGACACCGTCTCCCACAGCATCCTCGTAGTCAAGCTTAGGAAGTGTGGGTTAGATGAAAGGACAGTGGGGTGGATTGAAAACTATCTGGCAGGTAGGTCTCAGAGGGTTGTGATGAGTGGGGCAGAGTCTAGTTGGAGGCCTGTAACTAGTGGTGTTCCTCAGGGGTCAGTGCTGGGTCCAGTCCTGTTCGATGTATTCACCAATGACCTAGATGAAAGGATGGAGTGGACCATCAGCAAGTTTGCTGATGACACAAAGCTGGGAGGGGTGGCTGGCACGCCAGAATGCCATGGTGCCATTCAGCATGACCTGGACAGGCTTGAGTGTTGGGCAGAGAGAAACCATATGAAGTTCTACAAAGGCAAGTGTAGGGTCCTGCACCTGTGGAGGAATAACCCCATGCAGCAGTACAGGTTGGGGGCTGACCTGCTGGAAAGCGGCTCTGCAGAGAAGGACCTGGGAGTCCTGGTGGACAACAGGATGACCATGAGGCAGCAGTGTGCCCTTGTGGCCAAGAAGGCCAATGGCATCTTGGGGTGCATCAAGAGGAGTGTGGCCAGCAGGTCGAGGGAGGTCATCCTCCCCCTCTACTCCGCCCTGGTGAGACCTCAACTGGAG
>VZSF01009415.1:2183-79051 GCA_013398295.1 Chionis minor | reverse complement strand
AGGCTGCCCAGAGAGGTGGTGGAGTCTCTGACTCTGGAGACATTCAAAACCTACCTGGACGCCACCCTGTGCAACCTGCTGTAGGTGGACCTGCTCTGGTAGGGGGGTTGGACCAGATTATCTCCAGAGGTCCCTTCCAACCCTTAACATTCTGTGATTCTGTGGTTTAGGAAAATATGAAATTCTTTTTTATACTTTTTTTCTGGGCCTTTCATTGGATTGTTTTCTGACATTTCTTCAGTAATTTTCATTTGCTGTTATTTAAACTATTGTATTTCAAAGACCTATTCAGGCAATTGTTTTGAAGGAGTATATGATGAGATATATATACTGAAAATTTTTAATAGATATTGCATGACTAGTGATACTATGAAATTAATTGACACTATAACACCTTATTGTGTTCTTATGTAAGCAAATCCTTGTTGGTCTTTAACACTAATTTCGTTATCCATTTTTTTTTCTTAATACTTTTTAATGTACCAGATTCTCTGATATATGGCGTTATTCACCCATAGAATCATAGCATCTTAGAATCTTTTCGGTTGGAAGAGACCTTTAAGATCACCAAGTCCAACCATTAACCTATCACTTCCAATCCCACCAGTAAACCATGTCCCAAAGCACCACATCTACACATCTTTTAAATACCTCCAGGGATGGTGACTCACCCACTTCCCTGGACAGCCTCTTCCAATGCTTGACAACTCTTTCAGTGAAGAAACTAGTTCCAAATTAAAATGTTAAGAAAATATTTAACTATTGACATGTAACTGTAAAATGCCTATATAATCTTTATCACTCTTTTAATGAAAATAAAATATGCCAAGGTAGTAGGTAAGAAAAACTGAAATGAGACTATTTAAAACATCTTTATTACATCTTCAATAGTTCTCTATCGTTCTCTATTACAGAACTTATCATAAATAACCTGATTAAAAGGTTTTGGCAACAAAACATACCATCTTTATCCTCGAACACAGAGTTGTTTAAAGACATAACTCGTGCTCCATTGGTTTAACTGACTCATGAATCATCCTTCCTATGAGTGTTCTGAACACATCTCACTATACTCCCTGACAATCTTGACAGAGACAGTTAATTCACAAAGCAACAAGAAAAAACAAAACAAAGAGTGCTTAAATGTAAGATAATTAAGCCAAAGTCATAACAAATTTCTGGTGCTTTATTTAAAAGATGCAAAAATATATATGAAAAACTGTATATCTGTCTGCCACATAGTGTACAAATATGAAATTAAAGGTCTTGTACTATAACATTAAATATTTTTTTATGTTTATTTGTTTTCCTTTTTCTTGTAAGGCTGTTAGAACACACTTTTTCCCTCCTAGACCAATTATGTCTTCTTAAAATATTGTCTTTTCACATTTGATAGACCATTCCTGACTACCACTTTAAAGAACTATCATGCTGGATGTAGGATGTTTTCCATCATAGCAAAGACAAGGAGAAATGAAGTTAGTGATACCACTGCTAAGGTGGAGAGTGACTGCTTCTTTAGTGTTTCCTCCAGAGTCATCTTTGAATATTTGAGGGACATGATATGTTGCAGAAAGTCAGAGTGGAGCTATGTAATGCAAGACCTGCTGAGGAGAATAGAAAAAATCAAGTAGTTCGGGCATTTGCAACTAATTTTTTAAAATGTCTGTCTTCATCATTTCTTTCTTCTTCATTTCTATATAATCTCTTATTTCAAATTGCTACAGATTTACTTCTTAGTCAGTTGTTTTTTTTTTTTTTCATTTAATCCTTAAAGGACACATATAAAAAGCCACCATAAATTCTTACCACAAATAAATATACATGATATTTGAGTATGCATGAAGAATTCATCAGATAGCTAAGCATGAGTTTCAGATTTGTTCTGAATTAAGATTTTTTTTACCTTGTAGTTTTATCCTAGTACTTGCAATTTCATCCAGACTCCTTTAAGCTTCCTGTAAGAGATTAAGCTGCCTTTAATAGAAACTGAATAAGGTCCTAACTAAACTGGAATTGCTATAAAGCTGTATACAGTGTAAATCATGTTGTCACATAGTTTAAAAAGTCATAGATAATACTAGCATGCTCTTTCCTGAAACAATAGTATCTGATTTAATATGGTAATACTCTTGCATCTATTACAGAAGCAGACCTTCATGCATGTATTTTTTGCTTGTAAAAAGACAGTTTTGAGGTTATCTTGAACTTCCATTGCATTTGAACACAGAAATGTCAGTATTGTTCTCAGGCAGAATTTCATTACTACTTTTAGAATTCATTACAAATTTACTTCCAATAGACATTGAGGACTTCTTAGTACATATAGGGATTTTTTTGTGTTAAAAGGTTTTCATCATTAATTTACAGCAAAGTGTTAAAATTTCCATTTTTGCCCTCACTAACCCATGAAATCAGTTGTCTGTCTGATTTATTGGGAGCTTAACATAGTTTTACAAATGGGATAGACAAATAGATAACTTCTGAGAAACAAGTTTCCTCCTTACAGATATAAAAAGTCTCATAACAAATCAAGCTTGTCATGAAAATTACAAGCACAAGACATACTGTGGATTGTATGATTTTTTTCTGAGTGTTTGTAGACTGAACATTTTGCTTTCATTACATCTTAGCTGAGCAGAAAAGGTCGTTTTTATTTATTGATCACATAGTCACATGAGAACAAAATGGTTACTGTCAAAATTCCAAGTAAGTATGGGACGAACTTTCCGCGTCTCACAAAGAATATTAATTTATTGCACCAAGCGTAACACAGATGTGGCATGCCTACTATGTTAGCAACTGAAGATGAAATAACAGAGAACATAAAACCTGCAGTAAAAAAGAATAAAGGACAGAATATAACACTAATCGTGTATGATCCTTGACACATAAAATAACATCAGAAAAAACATACAAAACTGTTGGCAATATATCAGAATAAAGACTCCTCAGAGTCAGTCCTACTTTAATATTTTTGATAATATGAAAAAGAGTGCATCTTTGGTATTTGTAAAGTTTAAGTTTTTTGATGGATAAAAGTAACATTAACATAAAAAAAAATGAGTTCAAATTTGCATTAGGAAAAAAATCATCATTAAAAAATATGTCAAACGTACTTGAAGCAGCTCTGAGCAAACAATAGACATCTATGTTATTTTCAATAATACAGATGATTTAAGAGATACAAAATATTTATCACAACTTCATAGAATGTATGCTATTAATTAAGAGGGTAATTGAAAATTTGGTCTGAATTCTGTCAGATTTAAATTTAAATTCCGAACGATTTTGTATAAGAGAAATATATTTCTCTAATGATACAGTCCCTTTCTGATTAACTTCTTTAAAAACATCTTTGAGTCTCATTGAGCCCTTTGGATTTCAGAACAGAAGGCACTTATCTCTTGGAGCACAATACAGTTGCATTTTAAAACTGCACACATATTGTCATTCCCTGCCCCTGAAGTAACTGCCACATTCCCACTTCCTCAGTTTTCAAAAATGAAATGTACTTTTTCAATGGTACCTATGACCTTGCTATAAGATACATGTATCAACTCCTCAGCTTCCCAAGGTACAGAGGGCACTGTACAACAAGATGAGTCTGGCCCTCATCTCTCTGTCCTTTTTGAAGCTTGAACATGGTTTTGATAATCTAGAAAGAGCATTTCCCCCTTTTCCTGTGCAAATCTAAGATACTCTTGTTTTTCAAGGAATGGCAAACAGAATATGCACTTTACCAGTGAGTCAATGTCTAATCCCATATTTTGTGATGTTTCACAAACAGATAGAATGACACAATTCTTCTTAATCTATCAGCCTAATGAATCTATAGCATTTGTTTGAGAGTCATAGATTAGAAATAAAAAGCTCCCATATCACTGATTAAATTCTGAGACCATCAGGGCCAAGGCACATAATCATCAGCAAGGGAGCTATATATTGTAAGCGTGCTCCAGCCAAACAACTGACATTGCTTTATGGCATCATACGGTATTTAAAGTGCAAATGATTTCCAAGTGTTAAAACATTAATTAGAGAACATTCTGGGTGCAAAAGCTTTAAATACCATTTTGCTGTGTCCCAGCACTAGAAAATGTGTGCACTAGCAAATAGGCAAACAATGGGAGTTAGTCCTCATTATTTCAATAAGAACTAAAAAAAAAAAATCACCAAAATAAGTTAAGTGTTTGTGAAGCCCCAGTAGTGAATAGCTAATAAAACCAAGAAGCTTGTTTTTCTTTGTGTAACTATACAATAATCAAATACAAATAAAGAAATTAAAAAAAAAAAGAAGATTAATAAGTTTCTAGCATTTTCCTATTCCACAAATTGGAAATAGTTTTTACTTCTATTTCTCTGAAAAATCAGACCTTTTTATCTGCTAGAACATAAAATCTTGCCACGTTCTGAAGGCCTAACACTGTACATTATTCAGATGAATAGCACCACTGAAATTTATCCAAATCTTAGGATAAAATTACTTGCACATACTTATTCTTAACTAATGTATTTAATAAGAAAAGCATTTATCTCTGAAATTTTCATCATGACCCATTCCGTAACTAGAAATAGAGGAAAGAATTAAATGAAATGAAAACCAGGAAAGATACCTGCTTTGTTCTTTGGTCTTCATGACCATTTCTGTATTGCGTTTTCAGGGTCTCTCAAATAAGACTGGGAGACTAAAGTGTCTCTAGCCCCTGTTTGACCTGGGTTATAAAGCTCAGAACATTTCTTGCTCTTCCCCCCTGTTTCTTTTCATTAGATCTGGCACAAGGAACTCAGCACATCAGATCTCTTGACAATAACCAGGATTTGGCACTGCAGAGCCTGTAGGGATGCTGTGAATTGCCAGTGCCAAAGCAAGGGAATGCAAGATAAGAGCTAAAATAATTTTACTACCCTTGTGACCAAGTTTCCAATAAATTAGTACTTTTACTGGACTGACAAAAGGCCAGCTTTGTGCTCTGTTCTTTTTTTCAGTGCTTATGAGTATTGCCAAGGCTGATAGCTTAATGGAGAATAAGAGTTTTGGCATAAAACATTCTGTCAGCACATTTCTCCCAGACTTCTAGTTTATGTAAAGCGTATTTTTAACCTTTGAAGAAATAATCAAAATCAATCTTAAAAAAAAAAAAGAAAAAAAATACAACTGTGGTAAAAGACAAATGAAAAATGAAAGACAAAAATGCTCAAAAAGGGGGAAAGGTACTTCATTTTAATATTTCACTGCATGGATCTTCACGGGGGTAAAACTGTAGCTTACTGTTACTCAAACACATTGCTTTAAAAAATTATAACACAGTGTCAGACTTCCTTCACTGCAAAAACAAGAAGAGTTCCAGTATCTTTGTACTATGCAGAAATTTATTTTTCTTCTCAGTTAATTTTTTAACACGATAAGTACTGTGCAACTTATTGTTATGATTCACAGCTGTATTTTTGTAATGAAGTGTAATGCATTTTGCTTTTCATTTGCATTTGGGAAACGTAAAATCTTTCTTTTGTGCTGAGGTCAAATATCGTGCTACTATTTGTATCATATCATTTTGTTGTTCTCATGTTTTTTTAAAATTCATGTCTTTGGTAATCAATAAGACGGACTTTACTATGATAAAAGAATCTACCAGTTTAATCTTTACAGTATTAAACTTGCAGAACAGTTGTGTCTAGCTACTACTAGGGCACTCTAAATGTTGACTTGCTTACCAGTAGAACCATGCCTTGCTTTTTATGGGTCGAGAGATTTTCCATAAAAACAGTAAAGCTATACTGGTACTGACAAATAGAGTAAACAGAAAAAAACCTGATCTTAAAAAGAGCTTCATTGACCTACATATAGTAAAAAGAACATTCAGTGGCCAGTCGCAAAGCACTGTTTCTTGCTTATTTCAGCAGTTATTGATACCTTGCTAAGGGTATCTATTGAGATATCTACTGATATATCCAGGGAAAGAAGATACAGAAAGGAAATAGCAGTTTGCAAATTACATTGTAACAAAAAAAAAAATTTACTAGCTATTACAGCATACATTCGTGAGGGCTTTCTGAAAACGGTTTCTTAAAGATTATCAATGTAATTCTAAACTGTAGTAATAGGTCAATAATTTCTCTATAAATTAATCAGGACTCGAACCTGTAATCACAGCCTCCCCTTTAATACCTTTGAGATTTGGATAAATTTGAGCCAGATCAGTGTAAGTACTTTTTTGATTTTGAAATCAGTTTAAGATTTCACATCTGCATAAACATATGCAGTTCACTGTAAGGAAATCTGTCTCTGACTATAGTAAGCAAGGAATATATCTGCTAGATCAAGAGTGAAGCATGCAAACTAACCATGCCTTACAGTTCTTTCCAAAGTGTACCTCTAAGTTGGTGTATTTAAAGTTAGATGGATCGCCTGGCACTTTCAAATAAAGATTTCTGTTAATAATATACTGAAATCGTGCTGAGTTTTCTTCTGCACAGCCCCTCAAATCTTAATGAGCACTGTCAATATCAATCGAACATAGACTTTCTGACCAAGCAAATCATCCCTTGCTGTCTGTAGAGTTCTATCTTGGAAGAGCCTATTGAGTATTTGCTCCTGCCAAACAGTAGAAACCCTAATTGCATTGCTTCAGTTTATGTGAGATGATAATGAGTTTTTATGTCAATGTTAATTGTGGTGTTACAGCAGCTGCAGTTGTCCTAGCACGATTAAAGATAAAGTAAAACATAGCCACTTTTGAAACACAGCAAGCCCTTTGTGAGGTGGCAATCATGTTAACTAGTGATGAAAATTGTGTTAAAACATTAGACACAAAGCAAACCAAGATTTGAGAAGTTACCAACACAATATGTGCTTTTTGTGCCGCTTCTTCAAAGTTTCCTCTTTTGTGTCAGATAGTGCATACTGATAAGTAGAACCTGTTTAATAACCAAGTGGTTTGTGCATGGCTGCAAATCATGTAGTTGAAAAAATTCTTTTATTGGAGGATGAGAGGAAAGCTGCATTTTTGTTGTTACAAATCAAATGCATTTTCAGAAAATCAGGCTACTTATATTTATTCTTTGGTGCTACATGTCAGGTTTAGAACAGAGCTCAGAATTCACTTAAGGTTCACTGTACTTAGGATCTGCTGAGTCAGGACTGTTTAGAAGCACACACAGTAATCAGTTTAAGTCCGTTCAACAATTTGATGGAAGCTGAAATTCCGAAGAGTTAAATCTACCTATGGAAAATAATATTAACTAAGCGTCAGCTATATTCTGTGCATCAGAGAGTGGAATTGTCAGGGCTGGACTTGGCAAGTTGTTGCCCCTCCTGTTCAACCCTTCCTGTCAGGTCAAGGAAGAACTGCTGTCATTATGCTAAGTGCAGTTTATGTTCTGTAAGCGTAAATCTAAAGTAAATTCATGCAGTTTGACAGAATTACTGAACCTTTACATGGAGGTAACTAAGGGCAGGGTTTCAAGAAACTTGTCCTGTTGTCGTAATTGTGTCCAGTTAATTCTAAAAACAGACTACTTTTCTCAAGATATCTAAAGTGGTTTCAAATCTCATACAAGATCATAATTTCCATAAGGTGGTAGATCTATTATTAAATGGAAGCATTTTCTTGATAGTTTGCCAGGAAACAGCTGAAGATGCAGGTAATTTAATAGCTGTGAAATCCATGTTACAATCATTAGAGATGATTTGCAAGCTGTAGCACAGCCAGGACTTTGAGGATTTGCAGAGTGAAAGCCTTGCACTGCACAGATTACAGTCCTAATTTGTGTAGGATTAGCTAATAGGGGATTCGGCATTTTTTTGAATTGTAATGGTGTACAGGCTAGCAATTTCTATTTTAGAGATCTAGAATTGAAATAAAGATTGCAGTGATCATTCTGTAATCTGATAATTATTAAAGTAATGTCATGTACATTCAAGGAGGAAAATGTTTCCCTTCTGTGAAGCTCATATAAAAAAATCAGACAGATGTTTCATTGCAGACACAAGAGCAATATAAGGGTTATACCTTTAACTTTGTGTAACAGTAAGAAATTCTTATGCAAGTCATATGGTTGTTGAAGCTTTTTCCAGTATTTCATGTGGTTCCACACTTACACTTACACTGAATCTAAACCTAGCTTCTTCCAAACAAGGCACTGATATCTTTGTTTATCTGCTTATCACCCTTTCAGATTGTAAAATCCCATACATTTTCTTGACCTGAGTAAGTAATTCTTTTAGTCATCCCATTCAGAAATCTTTCATTTGCTGGGTAACATACCTGCTCTGCCAAATTTGTTTGCTTCATTTCTATGTCTGTATCTTTTCTCATTGAATAATTTGAAGGATAGAAGGTTGTTCAGCATTCAGATGAAGATCAAGATTTCTAAAAAAATTAACCCTGTAGTATTTTTGGAAATAACAAGTAATATCTAGGCAGCTACGTCTTACATTTTTTAGATGCCTCTGTGGATTTCTAGTAATATTTCTAGCTTTTGTGTGTACATAGTTAGAAGGCAACAAGAACATTCTTTTTTAGTTCAGTTCTTGGTCTTTAAGCTATGTTTTTTTGATGATTATAGACTTTCAAATAAATAAATGCAATAGCTTTTTGACATCTCCATTTGCTTGCACATTACTGCCAAGTCGAAGGTTTTTGCTGGTTTTTTGGCTTAGTTTTTGAAAGAAATGATTCAATTAGATATGCAGGGTTGGGGTTTGTTGTTGTTATTATTGACATTGTTCCTTGCCTCATTGAGAATAACTTTAATTTTCACCATATTTTAGCTCAGCAATTGCTTTGGTGTGCTATAGCATCGCTAAGATTTAAATTGTTTAATATTCCTGAGTCTTGACTTACCTAAATTGTATCACCTTATCTTTTTTCTCAACAAATGTACTTTCAATGCTAAATAGTAGAAGTGTCTTTATTCTAAAGAAGTAAGTCTTTATTGATACAGACACTAAGCCTGCACTTTTTTAATTGTGCATGTTGCATTTTGGTATAAAGGTATGATCTTTATGCTTTTTGGCATATGATAATGTCTCAGAAAATTCTAGAGATTATTGTGATGGAAGCAATAAAATATTTGTTAGCCTAATGACATACTTCTGTTTCAAGCAGATTTTCACATAGAAAACAGCGTAGCTGTTAACGAGCATTACACTGCAAGAAAAACTATATATAAAACTGCTATATAAAAATGTCTACCAGTGTTACAAAGTTTCCTACAAAAGTTCTTTTGACTTGATTCTACCTATAACTTAGGTGCCTGGTAGTTATTTTTTTTGGTTTTAGGTAATGTCACAAAGCAGTTTAATCATTGCCACCTAGTTGCATATAAGACTTGGCTGAAAGAACTTATTTAGATGAGTTAGAATCATGGAAGGATTTACGTTGGAAAGGATCTTAAAGATCAGCGTGTTCCAATTCCCTTCCCATAGGGGGTTGTGTATAGATAACTTAGATAACATATACTGCACTTTTAACATCAACTTCTTTTCATTTTTAACTTATGGACAGTATTCATTTCACTGAACTAATAAAAGCGATTGTTTTCCCTTGCTAGTGCTGCAAATGCTTTGTCTAATATGAAAATATCAAAGTTATTTTTATATAGACATATGTATGCACATCTCATGTTAACTGCAGTATCTACTAAAGATCAGTGACTTCTTAGATTTTAAATTCTAGCAGAGAGAATGTGAGCCATACAACTGGAAAATACATCAAGCCTAGACTGTAATCTTTTTGCTGTTCACCTGCACAGAGTCCCAGATCTCTGAACAGCACCCCACAACTCATCTTATCTTCCCCTTATTGGTTGCTGTCAGGATTCTGTGAAAGCAAGAAAATGCAGTTTTAAGGAAGAAAATGTTATTATCTGCTTTATGATGCTGAATTATTTGGCATAATAAACTAAGCTAAATGCTGTGATCTGTTTTTTGCCTTTTACTTGTAGCCATTAACACCACAGATGTTCAGGAACAAAAGATAAGATTAAATCTTTTAGACTTTCTCAGAATTTGAAGAATTTCTGATTTTATGAAAGCCAGAAAAAGGATGTTAAAATGTATCAGTATGAGTTGTTTTACTGTGGTAAACAAACACATCATTGAAATAATAGCACTTTGATGTGAAACATAGTCCCAGAGCCATAATGCTCTGACGACATACTAATGACTAATTTAATGATCACACAAATTTCCTAAAACTTTCAAAGCATTTTAGTTAATAAGAGCCCCTCTTCAGCAGGAAAAAAAACCCACTAAAAACAATAAAAAAACATTTTTTAAAGCACAAGCAAAGGAGGGCAGAGTGATAAGAGGGAAAATAAATTGTTATGTCCTCACAAAGCTTTCCCTTTAACTCCCTTGTAAATACAAGTATAAATGCCTAGCTAGTACTGTGTGTACTAAACACTACACACTGCTTGATGTTAAATGAAGGAGTGAAGGTCGGGAAACTGATGAGCACATAAGGAGTAAGATTAGGGACAGTATAGTAAAAAGAAAATAAAAAAAGGCTCTGATATGGTGTAGGATGTTTTGGAAAGCCAAAGCCCTTTTGCAGGGCAAACTGACACAATAAATTTTAAACAAGAAGATTTAGTAGCTTTGATCCAGCAAAGCACAATAGTTTTCAGTGAATATGGTTCTACAGAAAAGATGTTTTGCTGAACTGGGATACTGATAGGGAACAAATGAAGCAGGATGGAGTATGTCTTGTCCAGAAATGTGGTGACTTAATTAAAATGAGAGAACTAGTTCAACCACTGAAGAAAATACAACAACAAATGCTCTTTTCAATTTCCTTTCATTTGGCCTTTTAAAGAAGGAGCAATGGTGAAACACTGCCATAGTTGCTTCCTGTATTTTCAGGCCTTTTATAAGGGTGACTAAACAACTGTCATTCTCTTGTTTGTGGGGAGGGCTCAGGAAGTGCTATGATTTGAAGAATAAAAATCTTCTGCTTCTTTCAGCCTTCAGGCAATCACCGCTTTGGTTGGAGATGGGTGGTTCTGCTGCTAGTTCATCATGTCTTTACTTAACTGAACAAATACTTTCGTGTTTTGAAGGTAGTCAAGGTCCAGATATCCTTAAATGCAGCAAGCTTCTGAATTATCATCTGTCATTTCATCAATGGCTTTCATAGCACATCAATGGTTTCCTTCATAGCACTTCTGGAAATGAAATTTGTAATGGGGTGTGTTTGGGCGTGGCTGTGTGTACATACACATATATTTTATATATACATATAGACATAAATATACATAGCATACATAACAAATTGTATAAAAAATTCTGCATCATGAATTTTTTTTCTCTCAAAAACTATGTAAGGCTTCCCAGTAGTATGAAAAAAAAAATCCTAGAAAAAGATTATTAGTCAATAAATTAACTGAATTCCATCAGGTCATCAAGTAGTAGTGAAACTTGAATTGTTTTCACAGGTAAAAAGCTGAGTCACGATGAACTGGCTTTTATCATAGTAATATTCCCATCATTTCCCATTTTGTCTCCTGGGTTGCTCATTCATACAACCCATAGGCCATTAAAAATGAAAAAATGTATACTAAATTTTTTAATAGGAGTAACGATTTGCAGATTCATAAGAAATCTTCCATAATGCTCTTGGCTTCAAAAGCAGTTAAAGTACTAACTGAAAACTGACACTTTCTACTTAGAGTATTAACAGGTTGCCTTCAATGGAGAGAAAAGAACTTAGGCATATTGACATATATTACAATATATCTAAATGAAGAGATGCAATATTAATAAGCCAACTACAGATATTGCAAGTTTTTCTCTATGGTTATGGCTACTTTCATTAATAAGTTAATTGTCTCAAACATGAATGAGTCATGCTCAGCCATTCTTCTACCAGTAGCATGCATTTTAAATGATGAATTCTGTCTCTGTTATTTATCATCTCTTTCTTAAAAAAAATGTAAATAGACTGAATACAGATTACCTATTAATGTAATTATTCATTATAGAGGAATAATGAGATATCTGGAATCTTGCTTGGAGATGAGTGAAGTAAAATGCCATGAAGTTAGGATAAGAAAACACATTCAAGTTCTTGGTTCATACTCTAGTAGGGAAAATGTTGAACTGCAACAAAAAGAAAATATTAGATAAACAACCAGATAAACAAGAAATAAACAACCAAAATATAGGTTGAAATACTTATCTGATTCAGTTTTCATACAAAATAAAAAATAAAATAAAAAAAAGATAATTTTGTCTCTGTTTTCCAACTATCTGTAATAACACTACTAAATAGCAATGAACCAGGGAAAATCCTAGATCTTTCTGTGATGTTCTGTGCCCAGGTGTGGCACAATCTCTTGTTGGTGCTGGAACAGATTTCTTCAGGAGATGGACAAGTATCTTCCTTATATACAGAGGAGGGTCTATGCAGCTTTTCTATAAAGTCTTAACTGCAAAAAAGTTACAGGCATGCACTGGACCTGAAATTAATGAGCACAAAGAATATCATCTGTATTGTCCCTGGGGTAGCCATGTTAACTTTCTTGATCCCTGTTACTAGTGGTCTTACTCACAATAAGAACTCCTAATTTGTTACTTTTTAACTGCCTTATGTTCCATTTCCTTTTTTACTAATGCCATCACAGGAACCAGTTTCTCTGAATTCCCTTTCATTCTTTCTTTCTTTCTCTTTCTCTTTTCCCTATTATGTCTCTTTTCTTTCCAACTACAAAAACATATAGAGAGACATGCAATGATCCTCCTTGTTTTCTTTATTTTATCTTTTTATTCTCTTTTCCTTTATTAATCTGAGTCTTAAAGACAGACTAGAGATGTGGTCACTAGCTATACTTGGAATCAGTTTAACAGAGAGTAGGCACTCTTAAGAAAATACTTCATTTAAATCAATTTGTCCCAGATTCGTAGATATTATTCTGGCTTGAGCCAAGGACAATGTTGTGTTCTGAAACTGTTGATTTCAGCTGGTTTGAAGCTACATCTTGTGTTTTGCCTGCAAGGAAGTTAAATGCAGACAAGACTTTAGACTCATACCTCAAGCATGGTCCAGGCACAGAACTTGAGCTTTCATCCACCATAAATCTGAGAAGCAGGAACAATAGTGACAGAGAAGAGAAACTAGGAATAAAATTCTGAAATTGTGTTATTAGAACAGAGGGTTTATCACACCAGTAGGGCACGTACATTAAAATTTATTAATGAGAATAAAGATAGGAGAGGAGAGGTCACAGTAGACGGCTAAATTTGGCAGTCATCTGTAAAGATTTTTCTTTAAGGAAGTTGATGGTCTTAACTGCCATTGAGCAATTGACATGAAAAGCAACTTGCCTTTTGATAAGCAGAATTCGTGAGGAATTGTGGTTTTGTTTTCTTCTATGTTTTAAAGAGGAGATATACTTTTGACTGTGTAGCTCAGTTACCAAAAAATAAAAAATAAAAAAAATTTGAAACTGTCAGGCTTGCCAGCATTGTAAGTACGAGTGAAATAATTGCTCCATTTCCAGTAGACGCTTCACATTATAATTAACCAGTAGTGATTTTTATTAAAAATAAATCATATTATGGCCACTGTAATTTGATATCCTACAGTTAGTGAGACAGACAGTACATTTTAAAAATTTATAAATAGAAATTAGATTATTAGTACCATTAGGAATTAACATTAGTAATATCAAGTATATTGATGATAAATTTTTCTGGAATACGTTTTTTTAAGTCTGCACTTTGGGTACAGAAAATAATGTATTTTGATGGTTACTTTCTAGTTTAAAAGACTTTCTTTCTAGAACAAAAACAGGTCCTTGAGATGCATCCTTCTAATTCACACTGCTATCTTGTAAAATATTACTTTACAGAGTTTTTTGTACTTCTCATGGAGGCTTAAAAGGAAGAAAGGACTGTGAGGAAAAAAAAATCCATACAGTGGATTATAGTGGATTATGACTTTTGAAAAAATAAGCAACTTCGGAAGCCTGTAGCATGAATTACTTTTGTGTGCTCATCCAATCTATCACTTTTCCAAGGTAATAACTAGATTTTGTGTACAGTCAAATAAAAAAAATAAAAAAGTGATCCTCAGCAAAGGTGTGTTTTCGTAGAATTTAACTCTGGTAACACACCCAAAAATTTAGCTACCTTCTGTCCTATATTAAACTTAGTTATTGTACCTTGCTAATGAGATGTACATTTGTGTTTATTGCTGAGAGTTTTCAGGACTCAAGAGTATAGCCTAGGTACTTTTCTGTAAACTGATGAGAACTATTTTCTGTATATTTATTCACTCCACTGCTATATCAAATGGATTTTTGAAGCAGATAGACTGCGTACTGGGTCTTGCTGGGATGGAGTTCATTTTCTTTGTAGCAGCCCATATTGTGCTGTGTTTTAGATTGGTGACCAAAAGAGTGGACGCATCAATGTTTTGGCTCCTGTTGAACAGGGCTTGCACAGCATCAAGGCCTTCTCTGTTTCTCCGTCTGTCTCCCCAGCAAGTAGCTTGGGGGGTGGGCAAGAGATTGGGAGAGACACATCTGGGACATCTGACCCAAACTAACTAAAGACACACTCTGTAGAGTGCCAACATCATGTTCAACAGTAAAAATAGGGGGAATTTTTTCCAAAGTAGCCATTGCTTGGAGACTGGTTGGGCATCTGTCTGCTGGTAGTGATTTTTGCATCATTTGTGGTTTTCTTCTTTTTCCTTCATCTATTAAGCTGTCTTTGTTTTGACCCACAAGTTTTTGCCCTTCTGATTCTCTCCATCATCTGACTCTGGTCAGCAAATGAGCGAGCAGCCATGTAGTGCTTAGCTGCCTACTAGAGCTAACGTATTACAGAATGGAAATCCTGTTATTAAAGTGCTAACATCCAAGGCAATAACAAACTATGATGTGAACCTTTCAAACCTGAGCTTGTGTTGCTGCACAATACTATGTAGATACATCAGCCCCAAGTGAAACAGATTGGTAGCCATCACCTCCATCACAGTCCATTGGATATGGAACATTTGCTGTTTGATTCTTTTGTGCACATTAAGTGAATTTTGTCCTTAAGCATGCCTGAAGTTAATGCAAATATATTAAAGAACTTGGTAGCTCAAGTAGTTTATTGTTCACTCTTTTGGAAAGTGGGTGGATGAACAGTGCAACAGAAGACTCCCTTGCACTTTAGCTTGTATCTCAGGGTGATTTAATTAACCTTCTTAAAAAGGGTCACTGCAGCTAAGCCAAAGGTTTTTGCATGTCAGTTACAACTGGACTACAGGCAACTCTCAAAAAGTCCAAATTAATTCTACAGAGATCACATACCTTATATGCTAAACCTTTTCTTCCCTTATTCAATAAACACTAGCTTATACAAGAATTTAAGCCATTAATGAAGGTCAAATTCATCCATATTGACTAATTAGCAAGAAAAAATAATTAGTTTAGGACCTTCAACCTGGGGTCAAAGGTGTAAGGCCAACTTCATGTCCTAAAAAAATAATTATACACTTAGAGTCAAGGTAAGATTTATAATTGGATATTCTGTCCTGGTTAATTAGATAATTAGTGTGTACCAGCATCATTGCATACTGTGGAAATTTATGCATAAAATATTGCAGAAGAACATTTTGAAATTTAACAATATTAGTTAATATGCATGTGATGTTCAAATAATATATGCTATACTATATTTGGGGTGAAGATGAAGGTTTGTGACTTTGGATGCTGGATAATGAGGTAGCCTTCATAGGGTTGTATTTCTGGCTTATCACATTCTCAGTGGCAATAAACTTCACCAAAAGGGCTTTCAGAATATGTCTATCAAGGACAGTGTTTAGAGGGACAAGAGAAAATTCTGGTCATCTGCCTTAATATGCTGAAATCTACAGATGTCTTTGACATGAAAGAATAGTAACATATTTTTAGAAAAAAGTAAACAGGTGGCAAACCTTGTCGTAATGTGACTTGAATGAAAATGGCAAGACATTTAAAAACCAAAAACAGACTCTGATTTTATAATCAGTGGAAGGAATATTCTAAACTGAAACTCTAACTGTATTTAAAATAAAGATCCTGATCTATGTTTTAATTTTATACTATTTTTTTGATCTTGATGTACTGTATATCATACTCATTTCAAAGGTTTCATAGTTTAAAATAACATGAACATCATGGATGAATGGATACAGACATATTATGAACTTGGTGGAAAGATCAAGCTTAACATCAGTTAAGTACTAAAGAAGCAGTACACAAAGTATTCAGGAAAAAGAGAAGAGGCTATTCCAGTGATGGAGTTTAGAAATTAATCAGTTTAGTGAAGAAATGCTGTCTATGATTAACATGAAATCCACATATAAGGAAAAATGCTACAGTATTGGTTTTATATCAACAGCTTTCTAGCCAAGAAGGTGACACTCTCTGTAACATAACAAGGGAGATAAACAAGATCTTAAAAGCAGGAAATGTGACAGTAATAGGAAACTTCAACTACTGTACTACAAGGCTGGCAAATATTATGTCGGGATGTGGTGCCAAGATGATATTATAAGATGCAGTCTATGACAGCACCATGTAGCAATTGGTTAGGGAGTTCATTATAGGAGAAGCTACCCTTGCCTTGGTTCTTAATGGTACAAACACCCACTTCCTTACCTTGAGTAAATCTTTTTCTGAGCAATAAGCCCCCCAAAATCCATTGCATTAGTGTCTATCTTTAAAAGGTCTAACTACGTGAAAGATGAAGACATTTGTTAAAAAGAAGCAGCTAGAAAAGTTAAATCTTCCTGTTGGCACAGAAACTACTTTAAAACTCCATACTAGAAGCCCAGAGAATATGGCTGCTATATCTCAAAAATATTTAACAAAGGTCAAAAGAAACCATCATTTTAAAAGAATAAGGTAAGGGATTTGATTAAAAGTAAGAAGCTTCTCTTCAAAAAGACAAAGGCATTTCCAAGTGAAGAAAATAGGATCGTGAACTCAGTGATGTTAAATGATAAATACAGTAAGAAATATCCAAGACAAGCCTGACACATAATTTTACAAAAAGCATAAAAATTAGTATTGAAATTTCAGGAATTTCAAGAAATTAGCCAGAGAGGTTCTAGTCTCAGTAGATGTTTAAGGTAGTAAATGATAAAATAAGTCCTTCAAGGAATGAAGGAAACAGAAGCCAATTTTTTATTTTTTTTTAATGGATGGTGAATTCATTATGGGAGTCTTCAAAGGTTTTACAAGCCTGACGTGTTTATAAAAAAGATTAACAAATAAATAGACCAAACTGAACAGTAGTAAATTGACAATATAGGTTATATTTACCCAAGAACTCTAAAGGAAATTGAGGCTAAATGTTAATTGTGCTATGAAGTTTCATATTTAAAATAGACTTGGGTCTAAGGACTAAAATATGACAAATATCACACCTGCTTTAAAGAAAGGATAAAGGAGAATCATAAAACTGCTAGTCAGTAAACCTCACAAATATACATGGAAAATTAATCAAACACTGTAATAATCAGTGTCACTAGTGGACATGTATTAGCAGAACAGATTGAAGAAGGCTTAACAGAATGTTTGTAACAAGAAGTCATGCTTTAGATATTTTTGGGGTTCTTTGAATACACCAATAAGTATGCAGATAAATGAGATTTTTTCTGACAGAATATCTGCAAGGTCTGTCTACCAAAATTTCTTAAGAACATTTTGCAGGAATATATTATATTATATTATATTATATTATATTATATTATATTATATTATATTATATTACATTACATTACATTACATTACATTACATTACATTACATTACACTGAAAAAATAATTACTTGAGTGGATCAATAATTGGTTAAAAGCTTAGAATCGGAGGTGAGGAGTGAAAAAACATTTTTCAAAATGGAAGAAGGTAATGGGATCTTTGCTTGGACACATGATGTCCAACAGATTTGTAAGTAACCTGAAAATTGGTCTGAGTAATGAGGTGATAAAGTTTGTTGGTAATTTAATACAGTAAGCAGGAAATCGCGCTGTGAAAGATTATAGGAGTAACTGCATAATTGTGTGGCATATAAAACCCAGAGTAGATTAAATGCAAAATGATACACATGGGAAAACCATCACATAAAGCTGATGGGCTATGAACTGACTCTTGTGCCCAAGAGTGAAATATTGGTGTTCTGACAGATCGTTGCACAAAAATGGCCAGCTCAGCACTCAGTAGTGGTCAAAGAACAAATTAAGGACTAATGATGAAAGGAGTAGAAAAAAAACCAGAGTAAATTGTTATGCCACTGTATAAATACATAGTCCAACCATGTCTTGAATATTGTGTGCAGTTCAGGTGTCACTATCTGCAGAAGAGAAAACAGCAGAACATGAAAAGCCTCAAAGTAAAGAAAGAAAGGTGACCAAAGGAGTAATGCGGTATGGAACAGCTCCTGTACCAGCAGCGACTCCTTGAGAAAGGGACTTTCATTTCATTAACAACATCACTTAGGGGGACATTTCATAAAGATTTAAAGAATCAAAAGTGTCAAGAATATCAGGAGGTGGTGAAAAGAGGTTAATCTACTTCTTCCACATATTAATATGGGAAATTGTAATGAAGCTAGTAGGAGGCAGGCTAGAAATAAAAGGGTGTTGATCTCCCATGCAATTAACTTGTGGAACTCTTTGCCATGGCACGTAGTTGATTATGACAGCTTTCACAGGCTGAACGGGAGACTGGATATTGTTCTGGATAAGTCCATCAAAGATTACTGAAGTGGCATCTGGCTTTGGCGTGCCCTAATATGCAACTTGTTGAAGGTTAGAACATTCAGGAAATGCTTTCCCTAGTCATCTGCTGTGATTTTTACTGGAGGCAGATGATCTTATTGATCCAGGACAGTTGTTCTTAGGTTTTTTGTGGTTTTTTGTTCTTTCTTCAACTACAGGGAACATTTTGTTCATGTGTTTAGATTGCACTAAGTGAGAAGTACAACAAGACATCATATTCTTTTCTAAATAAACAACACTGTAATTTTGTATGTGCTTATAAAGACAGTATTTTTAGATAGCAACATCAAAATATCCAGAAACTTTAGAAAATACATTGTATTTTATGTGTATGTCTCTGCATATCTTTTGCAAGTGGAAGTATGTTAACTTTACAAGGCTCTGAGGTAACCGAAAGCTGTGCTTCCATGGTAATGCAGTGACACAGCGGAATTACATGCCTTATATTCCACTAGCAGAGTCCCAAAATATGTTCAGGTGGACCTTAAAGAATCCTGCAAAATACCATGTAGATATACACTATATGATTGTTTTGGTTTGGGCTGGATTGGCCCAAGCAGGCTGAGCAACAGATGTTCCCTCTCTCCTGCCGAGCAGGAGAGGAAAAGAAGAGAGACTAGTTTAGTAAGAACTCTCCAATGGGGCAAATAACAAAGTTGTCTGGGTGTTACAGCAATAAGTATAAGCAAGAGCTGCTCTGCATACCGTGCCTTGGCATCAGTTATAAACATGGGTCTTACTGCTCTGGGAGAGAGCAGTGTTCTGTACAATATGCTGTTAATTTCAATTAGAAGAGGCCTAGTTAGAGGAGCAGAGTTACTGAACAAAATTAGTCGGATCTAATGCTGATATATCTGTGCCTATACCAAGGGAAGGTTTGTATAACTTTGAATGAAAAAGATTAGATTTCTGGAAAAAAATCGGTTTGTGATGGGTGACCTTGGTTAGGTGGGCTTTCTTAGAATTAGTCTCCTTTTTGGTACATTCTACATATAAATTTAGATTTTCTCTAGAATGTTCTTGATGTTTCATCTGATTTCGGTCATGTTTACCCTTAAATATAAATCTCAATATTTGCTTTCTGTAGAAGGCGGTATAAGTGGTGTCACCTGTGTTCTTGAAATGGTCTTTGTTCTCCAACTCCAAGCTAGGGCTCCACTCCTTCTAATATTCAGTAGGAAAGCTGATTTCTGGTTGCTATACTTGCTTCTTCTTTTTCATAAAACACATCAGTCATGGCAGCTAGTAATTGTTTAAGATCTGCAGTAGTGCACATATGCTTACTATATTTCTACAGTTTTATTGGAGGTTTGGGGTTTTTTGTAGGCTTCACGTTCAGAAGTATTTGAGTGGCACACTGAAAGGAAGATGGGTTATGTATTTCAGAGAACACTGCAATTTGGTTATTTACAAGATTTGGTTATTTGATAGTTTAGGGCAAATTAAATTATGGTCTGCAGGATCTGTATCCCATGGAGTTTTTGGCTGCACTTGTCTGAGCTCATCAACAGTTTTTGTCAGCTGTAATGTCTGACACCTGAGCAAGGCATCTAAGAGGAAAGACTTTGGTATCCTGCTATCACTGTTTTTTGTTGAGGACCTACTTCCTGAATTTAACAGTTCTGGTACCTTTGTGATTGTATTATTAATTACGATCTTTATCTGGTAAACTTGTAGAAGTTTTCTCTTTCACAGATACAAATAGCTTAAATTTTCCATCCATTCAATGCCTTTTAACCTAGATTCATGTCAGTTCTTGAAGGAAGAGAGAATGAACCTCAACTCTACCTTGAGTTGGTGGCTATACTTTCTCAGTATATATATATATATATATAAAAGATAGGTAAGACTTTATAAAGAAAAGAGTCTAATAACACCCATAAAGCTGACCTCGCTATTGAGCCTGGTGTAATACTAGCCTCCAGCCTGTACTGCACCCTTAGGACCAGCATGGGACACAGTATGATCTAAGAAGTAGAAACTTTAATCACCAAATATGAAAGAGCTATTTTTTATCAAAAACAGGTGAGTATTGCTATCAAACGTGATACTGGCTGGACTGTCAGGATTACAAAAGAAATTGAAGAAACTTCTTCAATAGTTTCAATTTTCTTTGTTTTTCAGTAAAGAAAATTGTCCTGTATTTTATTAGTTTCGCTATTAGTTTGGTTTTACATCCTTGTTTATTGCTTATCTTGTCATGTTGAAAGCATCAATCATCAGTTGTTACGTGATAACAGACTGTGAAGCTAGACATATGAGAAAATGTTTACATCTTTCTTCTGCTCTCACCACAAGCAAAGCAAGAAGTGTAACAGTACCTCCACTCACTCACTGATGGACATTTGGTCTGTACCAAGGGGTAGAGTGTGGCTGTTCAGCCAACTCCTGCTCAGGTTCTGGTCTAACACATAGCTCTTGCTATGGCCTGGCATATGCTGAGAATAGCACTGCTGGGTTGAAGTGAGAGCAACATGCACACTGGGTAGGACAAAGGCCACCCCCTGCAGCCATTATGACCTATAGCCATTATCTCAAGCAACTTTGCGATGATCACTGCCTGGCAGCTTCACCAGAGCATACTGACTGATGGAATAGCTCAAACTTCCAAACTGGGAAATATAAATATGCCTACTTAACCAGAAAGTCTTTGGAGCAGATCCATCAGCAGGTGAACTGATGAGGCTCCCGTCCTCCCAGTGCAATACAGGGGACCCTGTAACATGACGGAGGAATAAGGGTAACATGAGCCCTGTCACCCTTGGCTAGATAACTATCTTGCTCGTAAGCATGATAATGAATTTGTGAGGTAGAGAATTCATGAATCAAGGAAGTAGAGAGCTAGAAACGTAATGAATTAGACTAGTCTGTTGAAAAGCGATTGAGCTCTTGCTTTATTTTTACTTGATGAGCTAAGGAAAAAAACATTTTCTTTGGAGTACCCTGTCCTGTGTATTTGAAAGATGGAAATGAACTGTGACAGTATATGTCACAGAGTACAGTGTGTCACGGAACTACAGGAGTTATCTTTTACCTCCTCACAAATATTATAACACTTAATCATTACTTTTTCTATTTTATACTGATAAGTAAAAAAAGCAGGCAGAAATTAATTGTCATTGAAACTAACAAAACATTATTTCTGAAGCAGAATTGTCAAAATAAACAATTGATGAAAGTCTGGGATGTTATTTTTTTTCATTTATCATATAATTGAAAATTAATAAATTTAAAGTCAGTTAAAATACAGTTAACACCTCTGTTGTTATGTCATAGAGAGATACTAGGTTAATAGTAAGTCACAAAAGATACAGACAAAAACCATATCAGGATAGATTTTACAAAAAGCTAAACAACTTCTAACAACAGAAGTAATTACATTTTGTAGTGTAAAAGTTGAGGCAATGGAGTTCATATCAGTAGAACTATATTCTATATGCTAGGAAGTGAATTGGGATATATTTTTCACAGAGTGCCTGTGTGAGCAGAGGACAGTCTGACTGATCTAACAAGGCTATTCCACTTTTAAATTCTTCTATTTCATGATTAATTGTCATTGATCTGACTGCATATACAATGTTCTTTTCCTATCAGTGTCACAAAATGCAACTGGATAGTTGTCAACTCCTGGAATTCTGTTCTGTGTATCATGTCTCAGTTCATTTCTCTTGTTTGAGTATTGCACTTCTTTGGCCTTCTGGGTTTTTTTTCTTTCTTTTTTTAAATTCCTGAGAAAAGTCTTTCCTCATTTCCTGAGAAATGACATTTTTTCTTCCTGGACCAATGTATTAAAGGTAGCACCTGGTCAGAAATTACATTAATAGAGCTTTTTTTCTGTCACTGTACCAGGGTATAATCACCTCAAAGTACATTAACCTATGCAAACATATACTTCACATGTAGTGTTTTCATTATGTACTATGTGAAGAGGATGGATGGGAGGCTTGCAATAACGAAATTTGGGTCTTGATGGGATGTACCTGCAAGTGCTGAGGGAGCTGGCAGAAGTCATTGCTGGTCCACTCTCCATCACCTTTGAAAGGTCCTGGAGAACAGGCGAGGTGCCTGAGGACTGGAGGAAAGCCAATGTCACTCCAGTCTTCAAAAAGGACAAGAAGGAGGATCCAGGAAACTACAGACCAGTCAGTCTCACCTCCACCCCTGGAAAGATGATGGAACAGCTTGTTCTGGGTGTCATCTCCAAGCATCTGGAGGAAAAGAAGATTATCAGAAGTAGTCAACTTGGATTCACCAAGGGGAAGAAGTCATGTCTGATTAATCTGATAGCTTTCTATGATGGCATGACTGGATGGATAGATGAGGGGAGGGCAGTGGATGTTGTCTACGTTGACTTCAGCAAGGCTTTTGACACCGTCTCCCACAGCATCCTCGTAGTCAAGCTTAGGAAGTGTGGGTTAGATGAAAGGACAGTGGGGTGGATTGAAAACTATCTGGCAGGTAGGTCTCAGAGGGTTGTGATGAGTGGGGCAGAGTCTAGTTGGAGGCCTGTAACTAGTGGTGTTCCTCAGGGGTCAGTGCTGGGTCCAGTCCTGTTCGATGTATTCACCAATGACCTAGATGAAAGGATGGAGTGGACCATCAGCAAGTTTGCTGATGACACAAAGCTGGGAGGGGTGGCTGGCACGCCAGAATGCCATGGTGCCATTCAGCATGACCTGGACAGGCTTGAGTGTTGGGCAGAGAGAAACCATATGAAGTTCTACAAAGGCAAGTGTAGGGTCCTGCACCTGTGGAGGAATAACCCCATGCAGCAGTACAGGTTGGGGGCTGACCTGCTGGAAAGCGGCTCTGCAGAGAAGGACCTGGGAGTCCTGGTGGACAACAGGATGACCATGAGCCAGCAATGTGGCCTTGTGGTCAAGAAGGCCAATGGCATCCTGGGGTGCATGAAGAGGAGTATGGCAGGCAGATTGAGGGAGATCATTCTCCCCCTTTACTCTGCCCTGATGAGACCATGTCTGGAGTACTGTGTCTAGTAGAACTAGGCTCCCCAGTTTAAGAAGGACAGGGAACTGCTGGAGACGGTATGGCAAAGGGCTAAAGAAATGATCAGGGGGCTGGAGTATGTTTCTTAAGAGGACAGGCTGAGGGAGTTGGATCTTTTTATTCTGGAGGAAAGAAGACTGAGGGGGGATCTTATCAATGCTTATAAATACTTAAAGGGAGGGTGCCGGGAAGAGGAGGTTAGTCTTTTTTCAGTAGTACCCAGTGATAGGACAAGGGGCAATGGGTACAAACTTGAATACAGGAAGTTCCATCTCAACATGAGGAGAAACTTCTTTACTTTGAGGGTGGCAGAGCACTGGAACAGGCTGCCCAGAGAGGTGGTGGAGTCTCCGACTCTGGAGACATTCAAAACCCACCTGGACGCCACCCTGTGCAACCTGCTGTAGGTGGACCTGCTCTGGCAGTGGGGTTGTACCACATGATCTCCAGAAGTCCCTTCCAGCCCTTAGCATTCTATGATTCTACGATTCTATGACTCTGTCAAAATCCTGGCAGCACAGGTCACTGCGTTAAGATTCCTCACTCAAAGGGTACGTGCATAACACACAAGATACGTGAGATGATGAGGGAACAACATAAGAAAAAGTCTACTTTGCTCTTTGGAATGACCATAAGACGACTTGCAACGATATTTCATGATCCTCAGTTGATCTAACATATCAGTTGATTTATATCAATTGACAATTAAACTGTACAGTGTTTGAAAGTGGTCACTCTTAAAACATTAATACAGAAAAAATTAACATATATTTTTATCCTTAATGATAGTCTTTCTATGCAGTGTTTTGTGACAGAAATGGAGATATCTGACATTAATGGTTTTGTTTTCGTATTTTAGACAAAAGATTGTTGATGCATTCCCCCATTTAGTAGAAGTAAGTACTGCTCTGTGTATCACTTTTCCAGTTATGTTAATATCTGCAATTATCATACTAGAATTAATAAATTACTAAATAACCTTGAGTTTGATACAAGGACATGTAAGCCAAGAACTAGTCATTGACACAGCAATCGTAGTGGATGGGCTTAAAATAAGCACCTCTTGAACACCTGTGAACTTTTGCCGAAATTGTCCTTTAGAAACAGAGCAGACATGACACAGAACTGAAAACAACTCCTGAGAATAGAAACTGTTAAGAAAATCACAGTTTTTGATTGCAGACATTTTATGAATCATTTTCCAGAAGACCCAGGCCTTGCAGGTGTCAACAGGACTCCACACTATGTTGTAACTTCTGGTTTTGAACTGCCAGAATGCAATACTATTCATCACCATTATTATTGGCAGACTTATCATTGCACATTAGTTCCTTTCCAGCATCTGAAAAAACCTGTGCACATACCTTTTAGAAAGCTAAAAGTTTCCTTTTAGTGTGCAAATGCACCTGTTGTTTTGTAAACACACTTCCGAAATACCCTGAAAATGCATTCCAAACAAATCTTATGACAGCTCAAGAATCTGACAGCGATTATAGCCAAGATTAGCTGTAACTTATATTTATACATGCATGTAAAAATGTATGTGTATATAGATATGTGTATATACACTTTTTTTTTTTTTTTTAAGTAGTTAGCAAAGGAATACTTCCAAACTTTTATCACTGGAAATTCATATCCAGTAGATTAATTAAGGTAGCCTGCTAGTCTTTCTAAATCAAGCCATGCACTTATTACACCAATATTCAGTTTCCTGGCCTGTATCCTCTTGCATTCTTTTTGTCACAAGAAATTGTTTATGTCTTCCAGGGAAACACAAGATAGGTCCACTCCCCTCAAAAAAACAAAGTTCCTTTTCTAATACACAAATTTTGCCAGGTATTCCTGTAATGTTCACCATTAATTTGCAAAAGAAACATCAAACTCAGCCACTTGTACCCTAGCTTACACGACTATTTGTACTTCTGTGCCTGTTTGCAAATGGTCTTCTTCCTTTTACTCAACAGCTTGCTTTATTGTTTCACTTTTCTATTTACCAAAAGAAACCTTTACGAAAATTGAATGCCATCACAAATTTTATTTACTTCTAGTTTGATGAAAAGTTTCCTGAGGTGACTAGGGCTTTCTTGCTCTACCTGAACAAGTTCACTCATTTCTGATTTTAAGTACTTGGTGAATTCTTTCCACGAAGTGTTCAAAACACTATTAAAACAGAAATGACTGAGAGGCAGTGAAGAGAAACTTCTAAACAGATTAGGTGGAGGAAATGATGCTATAGTAATTGAGAAGTGACAAAGAAGAAAACAGGTCCTGAACAGAATTAAGATTTAGAAAGAAAATCCTAAAAAAATAATCCTGTTCTGGAAAACGTCACACACTGGTGCAAACCAAAGCTAACTTGTGAAATTAGCATCTTGATAATAATTCAGAAAGATGTAATATCAAAGTCACTAGAGGCAGAACTCTCTAAGTTCTCCTTTCCCACCAAGCTGACTCAAAGTGGCAGAAGGAGAAGGATAAGGTGGTGTTAGTGATGGGAAAAGGAGGATTTTATGTCAGGTACTTACAGCTAAATCCTATTGGCCTATCTGTCCTTTGTGCTACTGGGTAAGGCAGTCATTCATCCTCTAAGGATTCTCTTATGACAGTTGTTGCCTTAAGGCAAGATAAAGTCTTTTTTTCCACTGCAGTAGCACAAAAGGGAATTACAAGAACTCAAGGATAAGGCCTTTTGGTGTCAGTAATACAGACAATTTTGGCATGTTCTCCACTCAGGATTTCGAATACACTGAAATTCAGTCCTCATGGGAGGTAGAAATAATTTTTACAGGTTATATAGGACCCTCCTACTTCTTAGTGCAGGTCTCCATTTTCTTTTCAGTGCTCGGCTTTGGTCTACTGTAGCTTCATAGGAAGAAATATAACTGCTGCAGTGTGTTGGTTTCCATATAATTTCATATTGCCCAAGGTGCTGGGGGAGTGGCTTAATACATCTTTTTGTCATTTTATTTTTTATACATCTGTATCCTTAGTGACTAGGAACATAGCAGGGCCACAGGGGAGGACTTTATTTAAAGCTATTGCTTTAAAAGAGTAAACAGAGTTGGAGAATGAAAAGAAAAAGAAACAAATCAACATTGAGTACATCACGCCTGGTTATAACATCTGGACAACTCAACTGTCTTTCTGAGTGACAAATTCTTCTCTCTGAATCAGAGCACAAATATATAACAAAGTGGGTTTCACTGTGGAAAGGTAATGAGATAAATAAAAAGCTAAAATTTGTTTTTAAGAGGATATTTAGCCTTCTTTTTCCCATCCAAAAGTTGCAGAACTTCACTTGGAGTCTGATTCTAACCCTGACTATTCCTACTGGCACAGAAGTCCCTTTCCCAATACAGCTTCCAGTACCTGATTGAAAAAAATTTTCTTCATAAAGAATAAAGTGACATGAGGATATCTAGACTATGTTGGAACAATTCTTGGTTATAGACGAAGTTTTCATTTTACCTCATCTTTTTCAGGACAAATTTAGCATGTCTGTTTCATTTCACTTGAAGTAACTGCTGTGAGGAAGTTTAAAAGGCTTGTGCAGGGAAGGACCATTCAACTAACAATGATGCGACAGTAATGATTGCTTGTCTTCATTTAAAGTCTTTAAATGTACTCTATCTATTACATAAACTAATCAGGATTTCCTCCTATTTTTTTGTTTAGCTTGTAAATGATGAATAGAGACTTGAGAAGAGCTTGTTTTGTGAAATTTATGAAATTTTTTCTGCTAGATTTATTTAGAAGCAATAGCTATATAAGAGCATAGAAATTGGTGGATTTTGGTTTTATTCTTAGATGTAGCACATTGAGCTGTATGTTATAATGGGACAATATCTATGTATGGCCTTCGTCTGGTGGCTGATAGTACTAAATGCCCACAGTCTGAATTAAGGAAAATGGACATGAAAGTTGTGTCATGGTTTGGGCTGGATTGGCCCAAGCGGGCTGAGCAACAGATGTTCCCTCTCTCCTGTCAAGCAGGACAGAGAAAAGAAGAGAGACTAGTTTAGTAAAAGCTAAACTAATTTAATGAAATATAAAGAATAAAATAATAAAAAGAAAATAATGAAATATATACAAAACTGCATCAAGCTCCCACGATGACAATCGCGTCACCAGCAGGCACTGGGAAAGTCTCAGACTGGACTCAGTGATGGACGGGAACTGAATTCCAGATCTGGATTCAGGAACACATGGATAGGGATCAAAGGCAGATGAACAGGGTCCTCTTTAGACACTGGCCATTGAAGAAAGAGGGATGACCCTTTGATCCCTCAGCTTTTATACTGAGCATGAGGCAGATGGGATGGAATACACTGTTTGGTCAGCTTTGGGTCACCTGTCCTATCTGCTCCTCCCCACAGCTGTTCCCCCTCTATGCTTTTCCTTTTCTGACCCTCCAATGGGGCAAATAACAAAGTTGTCTGGCCTTGGGTGTTACAGCAATAAGCAGGTGCCCCTCTGCATACCATGCCTTGGCATCAGCTATAAACGTGGGTCTTATTGCTCTGGGAGAGAGCAGTGTTCTGCACAATATTCTATTAATTTCAGCAGATAGAAGAGGCCTAGTTAGAAAGCAAAGTTTGTGAACAAAATTGGTCCTGTTTTACTTCAAACCAGGATGAAGTTGCAAAAGCTTGAGCCTGTCTCAGTGATGCTCAAAGAAAAATATACTTTTTAACTTCCTGAGAAAAATGGTAGTTCTTAAGTCAAGCCTACCGTGTGCCTCAAGAACTCAACAATAACTGGCAGTTTGTAAATTGTGCCCTTAAATTTTCGTGTTTTGAAGTGTCTTGAATAAAACCAAAATGATGTATCTCTACAGTAAAAATGGAATGACTTTTTATGTATGGTGTAAAACAACTTATGCTTTTTGCACATTGCTTTCATATAAAATGAAAGAACATATCTGCCTGGATGTGTTCCTGTTCAACCTCTTCTAGGTGAACCTGCTTTGGCAGGGGGTTGAACTAAATAATCTCTGGAGGTCCTTTCCAACCCTACCATTCTGTGATTCAATGATTCTGTGAAATTATGCCATAAAAGCCTCATCTAGATTTGAGGGACACTGAGTGGCAAAACTGAAACCTCAAGTGAAAAAGAGAAGGAAGATTATATGGTGGATGGTGTTTGAAAAAGGGAATGTTAAAAGATTTTGCATGAGAGAAAAGATGCGTTAAAAAATCCAGAAATGGTGCATATGAAAAAGGTGCATTGCACTGTTCTAATGGGAAAAGGCCAGAAGTTTAGTACTACAATCAAGTCTGACTTGACTGAAATACTATAGTCAATCATCGTTTTACCTCTCTGTATAAATAGTTCTATTAATGGTATAGTTTCAGGTTTTCAGAATGTTTTCTGACAAAATCAGTTGGTACAATCATAATAACTGGCTTTACCAAATTATTAGTAGTATCTTGGTGATACATAATCATCTGAATAAAAATTAATGAATCATTTTCATTAGTGTGCTAGTACCAAGATGGAAGAAGGAAATGTTTGCTTACTAATTCAAATGTGATCAATTGTTCTGATGTTTTGCCCTATACTTCATTTCTTTTTATGTAGGCCAAACAACTTTAGTTTTCATTGTTTAATGAAACAGCAATTTCAGTAACTCAAGACAAATTGGGGAATTATGTTCCTCAGAAATGTATAAGGCTGAATGTGTAATATTTGTTTCCAGCTCATAACTATATTGCTTGTCTGGAGAAAAAGGTGTGTAAGAATCAAAAGAATGTTGAATGGGCACAGAGATTATAACTCTAACTAGATTAATTAAACTTGATTTCTGAGTGAAGGTTTGATGTGTGTTTTATTGAAAAAAAGAGACAACTATTCCATTTCAAGCATATTTATTAGTTAATAAATGCAAATACTGTGTTGCAGGAGGAGTCCTTTTTTGTAGCTATTGCACCTGAACAAAAATTAAATTAACTGTGCCCATAGTACCTGAAGATATACACACATTATCCAAAGAAGGAAGCATTTCAAAACCCCTTTTTGACATTCTGCCTCATGCAGGTACAGGCTGTTTGAATCCACAGGTGGAGGCAATTAATTCTGAGATTAAAAATAATCCGCTGCATCAAGAATTTTTCAATTTCAGTTCTGAAACTGTTCTTGCACATATTGCCTATTTCCCTTCTCCGTGACTGTTTTTTTGAACACCATGATACTACATGCATGTAAAAAGGATCTTTGTAGGAGGAGGTCCTCACAGCTTATGACTCATAAGACTTCAATAAACTGATGTGTGAGAAGATAACTTTATTAAAAGGAAATAAATAGTTTTGACTTGTTCAGTCACTTGTGGTTATAGCCTATTTGGAAGGAAAATAGAAAATTATTGGTCTGTATTATATTTTCCCTGAATGACTCTCCTTTTTGGTACAAAATCTCCAGAAATCAGCAGAAGTATTTCCATTTATCTGACTGGCACAAAGGCAGAGTGGGGAATACTAATATTTCAACTATATTTAAATCAATGGTACTACAGAGTGAAAATGTGGGAACATTTTTGTGACTATGCTGAAGGAACTTTTAAATTTTTCTTAACTTCCTTAGCAACATGGAAACAGTTACAACTTCAAAAAAACTAAACCACAGAGGCTACTTGTAGAGATAAAGAACATTGAAAATCAAGGGGAAAGAGAAAGAAATATGGTGTCTGTGGAAATAATACTATTGGAATCCCTTCCTGCATGCCAAAGAGATGAAACTGAAAATCCTTGGGGAGTTTTACCTGGGGGGTAGGCTGTGACACCACTATTCTGCTGTAAATAAACAAAAGAAAAACAAACATATCTCCTTAAGATCAGAAATAAGAAATAAGGTCAAAAAATCCTATTTATTTTTATACAGAAAACATACACAGATCTGGCAAAAAAAAATGCAAAAAACTCAAACCCCAAACCAAATACCACAAAACCAAATCCCCAATTTATTAATCATTATGATTGTTAAATTGCTCTGTAAATAAAATTGCACTTTTTAGATTTCCTACTAAACTGGTTATTTTTCATAGAATCATAGGATGGTTTGGGTTGGACCTTAAAGATAATCTAATTCCAGCCCCCCTGCCATGGGCAGGAACACCTTCCACTAGACTAGGTCATTTAAAGCCCAATCCAACTTGGCCCGCAACACCTCCAGGAATGGGGCATCCACAACTGCCCTGGGAAACTTATTCCAGTGCCTCACCACCCTCACAGTAAAAAAATTTCTTCCTAGTATGTAACCTAAATCTAATAGCTTTCACTTTAAAACTATTACCCCTCGTCCTATCACTACACTACCTGAGAGTCCCTCCCCATCTTTACTGTAGGGCCTTTTTAATGTTACTGTAATGTGTCCCTGGAGCCTTCTCTTTTGCAGGCTGAACAATGCCAACTCTCTCAGCCGGTCTTTGTACCAGAGGCGCTCCAGACCTCTAATCATCTTCATGGCCCGCCTTTAGACTCCCTCCAACAGATGCATGTCCTTCTTATGCTGGGGGCTCCAGAACTGGACACAGTATTCCAGGGGCATGTCTCACAAGAGCAGAGTAGAGGGGGAGAATCACCTCCCTCAACCTGCTGGCCACGCTTCTTTTGATGCAGCCCAGGATGTTGTTGGCCTTCTGGGCTGCAAGTGCACATTGCTGGCTCACTCTGAGCTTCTCCTCTACCAACACTCCCAAGTCCTTCTCCTCAAGGCTGTTCTCAATCCTTTCTCCACCCAGCTGGTATTTGTGCACAGGATTGTTGTGACCCAGGTGCAGGACCTTGCACCTGGCCTTGTTGAACTTCATGAGGTTTGCATGGTAATAAATTAAGCTAAATTCCCCAAGTTGAGTCTGGTTGCCTGTGACAGTAATTGGTAGATGATCTCTTCTGATCCTTATCTTGACCCGTAAGGCTTCTGTTATATTTTCTCTCCCTTGTCCAGCTGCAGAGGTGAAGTGGTAGATCAGCTTTGGTGGGCATCTGGTGTCCAGCCAGCGTCAACCCACCATGTATGCACTTTTGCCAATTTTACATCAGCTGTACAATAAACTCTCAGGAAAAATGGAGAACAAACATTGCCTATTCATTTTCTGCAAGACTTGTCTGACTTCCTATATGTTTCATATATCATCCATTCCTCAGAACTTATCTAAACTAAAGACCAGAGGATATTTAATTTTTGTCACATAGAAACTCCCCATACATCTGATCTGTTTCCCCCCTCTACACTTTTTCTAGATCTTCTACATCATTTTGAGAGCGACACCAAAATCCAAGATGTAGACGCAACCGAAACTGAAATGATAACATAACAAAATAATTAGTTTTCTTTTTTTTCAAATAATCCACAACATTTTATTTGATTTTTTTGACTACTTCTGAAGAGTGAGCTGATATTTCCATAGAACCATTCATAATGACACTAAGCCCTCTTTCCTGAATGTTAGTAGTTATTTAGGGCTTATCACTATATATGTGGAATTGTGATTGTTTTCCCTTTTGTGTGCATTATTTTGCATTTATCAATGCTGGGGCTAATCTGTCATTTTTATCACCCAGTCATTCACACCTGTATGATCCCTCTGAGGCTCTCTGTAGTCAGTTCTAATTTTGTATTGTCAGCAGGCTGTTGTCACCTCCCTATATCCTATTTTCCATGTTATTTATGAGTAGTTTGCACAGCACAGTTGCCTGAAAAGCTCTGAGGGAAATCTCCATTGTAAAAAAAACTTATTTCATTGCAACTTTGATTTCCTTTTTTTCCCTATTTCTTCATGAAAACTGTATTACAAATCTATGATACAGCTACCGTCCTCTTGCAATGACAATTTGGTCTCTTTAAGAACCTTTGTTAAAGTAACTTATAAAAGTTTATTGGAAATCTAAGCAGTCTGTATCATCCTGATCAATTTTATCCAAAAGATGTCACAAAACTTGAACAGATTTTGATTCTTGACTTCCTTTAGTGAAAGCTGTGTTGAATCTTACCCAGAATGTCACTTATCAATGTGCATAGGTCTATCCTTAGCTGGTTTCTGCCAGCTTGTCTAGTACAGAAATCAGTGTTTCTGGTCAGCAGTCCTATCTATTATCTTATGCAATCTAGTTCTCTTCAAATAAGAGGTTATGCATGACAAGCAGTAATGTGATAGTTCTGTATTTGAGCTCTTTTAGAGTTTTGTAATTAATAGTATTTTGTTTCTATATATTTTATTTTTTCTCTTATATTTCTGTTTGTTGCAATGCTTTGTACTGAAATTTATTCTACTGATACTTCAATGTCAGACAATGTGGGGTATCAGAAACTGTCAGTCACCAAGGGGAGCTGCTCCAGAGCCAGGCTGACCTGCAGCAGAGCATCAGATAGGTTCACGGGCAGTTTCTGTGAGATAAGGACAAGCCACAGCAGTGGAGAGACCCACTGGGAGCCATCAGCTCTCGCGGGAGGTGCTGATGAGGCATGGGCATTGCCAGAGCAATAGTGGCCTATGAAAAAGCAGCTTAGGGAGCATGAGCAACCAGGAGCGCAGTGAACAGTAAGGGCTGTTAGGGTATGGCACAACAGTTCACATGGAAGAGTGCATGAGAAGGGTACTTCTTTGAAGGAGGAACATTCCACTGCTCAAGCACCAGGTACCTTTCTGTGACTGTCTGCACGGGTCAAGGGCACTCAAGGCAGAATGGTGGGCACTCATCTGGGAGCAAAGGTTGCATCTTGGGCACAGGGCTCTGCAGCATCCACCCTAGCGGTGGCTGATGTCTCCACTAAGATGAAGCTGCTGAAGGGAGAGGCTGCAGTGCAAACCTCAGACTGCAGGGGTTACCTGTACCATTGTCCTGGGGCAGGCATGACTGGCACACCTGCCTGCAAAAGCTGTGCCCAGATAGAGGAAATCCTGCAGCAGGTGGCTGAGCTGCAGGAGGTGGTGAGGAGGCTGTGAAACATCAGAGAGGCTGAGAAGGAGAGAGACAGCTGATTACAAGTGCAGCCTGCCCTGGGCCCACAACTCAGAAACAGTGAAGAACTCCCATGCTGGCACAAACAGAAGGAAGGGAGGGCAATAACACAATGGTAACTTGTAACTGCAAAGGTCAACAGGAGGAAGAGACTTCCTTAAAAAACTGAGGTGCCCTTGCAGAACCTCTTCACTGCTCCGCAGAGTGAAGAGAGAAAACCTACTATATCAGGAGAGGTGCTGGAGCTGAGTAAGACTACCTGGTCTGCTCCACGTATAACAACCACTGCACCTAAGAAAAAGTGATAGTTGTAGGCAACTCTCTTCTGAGAGGTACTGAGGCACTCATTTGCCAGCCTGATGCACTCTCTAGGGAGGTGTGCTGGTTGCCAGGAGCTCTTAACAGGGATGTCACTGAAAGACTACCAGACCTCGTGCAGTCCTTGAACTATTATCCACTTCTGCTGTTCCATGTGGGCACCAGTGATGCAGCTGGGAGCACTCTGAAGACTATCAAGAAAGATTATAGAAGCCTGAAAGTAATGGTCAGGGATGCAGGGTGACAGGGAGTTTTTTCATCAGTTCTCCTAGTCAAAGGGAAAGGGGTTGATAGGGCCACGCAAATCTGGCAAATCAAAAACTGCCTACAGGACTGGTGCCACAGACAGGGGTTTCGCTTCTTAGACCATGGGAGGCTGAGAAACCTGGTCTACTAGGGCTGGATGGGGTCTGCCTGTCAGAAAAGGGGAAGAACCTCTTTGGTCAGAGGCTTGCCAACCTTGTGAAGAGGACTTTAAACTAGAGTTGCCAGGGGACGGGGACTGCAATCCATCCCACTCCTACCAATATGATGCCAATAGCAGCAAGCAATGCCCAAAACCTTGAGAAGGGTTACAGGTCAGCAGGAGAGCATCTGGAGTGCAGCATAAAGGAAAATTAGCCACTAGTTAGGGAGCAAGCTTCATCAGGTGCCCAATTTAGATGCCTATGCAAATGCACATAGCACTGGGAATAAACAAGAGGAGTTAAGACTGCAAGGGTACTATATAATTGGCATCAAAGACACATGGTGGGATGGCTCCTATGACTGGAGTAGAAGGATACAGACTCTTCAGGAAGGACAGGCAGGGGACATGAGGAGGGGGTGTCAATCCTCTATGCTAATCACCAGCTGGAGTGCATCGAGCTCTGCCTGGGGATGGGTAAGGAGCAAACTGAGAGCTTATGGGTCATGATCAAAGGCAGGGACAGGTGATGCTACAGTGAGGGTCTTCTACAGGTCACCTGATGAGGAAGACCAAGTGGATGAGGCCCTCGGTAGACAAACAGGAGAAGCCTTACCTTCACAGGCCCTGGTTCTCATTGGTGAACTTCAACAACCACGATATCTGTTGGAAGGACAATACAGCAGGCCATAAGCAATTCAGGAAGTTCCTGGAATTTGTTGATGATAACTTCCTTCTCCAAGTGACAGAGAAGCCAACAAGGAGAGGTGCTATGCTGGACCTTTTTCTCACCAACAAGGAGGGGCTGGTGAGGAATGTGAAGCTCAAGGGCGGCCTTGGCTGCATTGACCATGAGATGGTGGAGTTCAAGACTGTTAGGGTAGCAAGGAGGGCATACAGTAAACTCACTACCCTGGACTGCAGAAGAGCAGACTTCATCCTCTTCAGGGATCTGCTTGGTGGAGTACCATGGGATAAAGTCCTGGAGGAAAAAGGGTCCAAAGAAAGCCAGTTAATATTCAAGGAACACCTTCTCCAAGCTCAGGAGAGATGCTTCCCAACAAAAAGGAAGTCGGGCAAAAACACCAGAAAGCCTGCGTGGATGAACAAGGAGCTCCTGGACAATCTCAAACAGAAAAAGGAAGCCTACAGAGGGTGGAAACAAGGAGAGGCAGCCTGGGAGGAACACAGCGATGTTGTCTAAGCAGGCAGGGATCAGGTTAGGAAAGCTAAAGCCCAGATAGAGTTAAACCCATCCAGGGATGTCAAGGGCAACAAGAAAAGCTTCTATAGGTATGTCAGTGACAAAGGGAGGACTAGCAAAGATGTGGGCCCACTCAAGAAGGAAACAGGAGACCTGGTCACCCAGCGTATGGAGAAGGCTGAGGTACTCAATGGCTTTTTGCCTTGGTCTTCACTGGCAAGTGCTCTAGCCAAACCACCCAAATCACAGAAGGCAAGGACTGGGAGAATGAGGAACAGCCCACTGTAGGAGAAGACCAGGTTTGAGACCATCTAAGAAACCTGAAGGTGCACCGATCCATGGGACCTGATGGGATATGTCCATGGGTCCTGAGGCAACTGTTGGATGCAATTGCTAAGCCACTAGTCATCACATTAGAGAAGTCACGGCAGTCTGGTGAAGTTCCCACTGACTGGAAAAGAGGAAACATAATGTCTCTTGTTAAAAAGGGAAAAAAAAGACCTGGGGAATCACAGAATCACAGAATGTTAGGGGTTGGAATAGACCTCTGAAGATCATCTAGTCCAACCCCCCTTCCAGAGCAGGTCCACCTACAACATAGTAACACACAGGCCAGTCAGTCTCACCTCTGTGCCCAGCAAGATGATGGAGCAGATCCTCCTGGAAACTCTGTTAAGGCACATGGAAAGTAAGGAGGTGATTGATGACAGCCAGCATGGCTTCACTAAGGGCAAAATTGTGCTTGACAAATTTGTTGGCCTTCTACAATGGATTTACAGCATTGATGGATAAGGGAGGAGCAGCTGACATCATCTACCTGGACCTGTGCAAAGCATTTGACACTGTGCCACATGACATCCTTGTCCCTAAATTGGAGAGACATGGGTTTGAGGGATGGACTGCACTCGGTGGATAGGGAATTGGCTGGGTGGTTGCACTCAAAGAGTTGGGCCTGTGCAAACCTCATGAAGTTCAACAAGGCCAGGTGCAAGGTCCTGCACCTGGGTCACAACAATCCTGTGCACAAATACCAGCTGGGTGGAGAAAGGATTGAGAACAGCCTTGAGGAGAAGGACTTGGGAGTGTTGGTAGAGGAGAAGCTCAGAGTGAGCCAGCAATGTGCACTTGCAGCCCAGAAGGCCAACAACATCCTGGGCTGCATCAAAAGAAGCGTGGCCAGCAGGTTGAGGGAGGTGATTCTCCCCCTCTACTCTGCTCTTGTGAGACATGATGCCCCCCCCTCTCCCCCGCCAGAGTACTGTGTCCAGTTCTGGAGCCTCCAGCATAAGAAAGACATGCATCTGTTGGAGCGAGTCTAAAGGCGGGCCATGAAGATGATTAGAGGTTTGGAGCCCCTCTTGTATGAAGACCGGCTGAGAGAGTTGGCATTGTTCAGCCTGCAAAAGAGAAGGCTCCAGGGGCTCCTTATAGCAGCCTTCCAGGATCTGAAGGGCACCCATAGGAAATCTGGAGAGGGAGTTTTTACAAGGGCATGTGGTGATAGGACAAGGGGTAATGGCTTTGACTTGGAAGAGGGTAGATTTAGATTAGATCACAGGTAGAAGTTTTTCACTCTGAAACTGGTGAGTCACTGGAACAAGTTTCCCAGGGCAGTTGTGGGTGCCCCATCCCCGGAAGTGTTCAAGACCAGGCTGGATGGGGCTTCGAGCAACCTGTTCTAGTTGGAGATGTCCTTGCCCATAGCAGGGGGGTTGGAACTAGATGATCTTTAAGGTCCCTTCCAACCTAAACCGTTCTGCATTTCTATGATTCTATGATTTTATCAAAGTTCTACCTTGTAAATAAGGATAAGAAATTGAGCTCTCCTTAACCTCTTCTGCAGTGAACTCTCATATGAAAAAAAATGTAGCTTTTCTGATTTAAACCTCAATTAGTTGATATGAATCATCCTTACAGCCTCAAAATAACACATTGCAAACATAATTATAGAATATTTGGCTTAAAAGTGAAACATTTGGAATATAGATGCATTGAGAATGCATTGAGAATCAACATAAATGGTTGACTCAGCCGCTTTAACACCTTTTGTTTGCTATTTGCTTGTGATGTGTAACTTCAGTTTAGAAAACTTGCAGGGTTCCTGTGGTATCCTGTAAGTATACTTAAGGCATGACCTCTTTTTTGCATTCTTTTCTCAGTTTCTAAGGTATCCAGGCAATGCTGTTCAGAAATGTACGGCAACTTGCAGAAGACTCCACTTCACCTTTTGCATAATAGATACTTGTGACACTAAATTCCTTCAGCTTCTCTTTGTTTCCTTCTGTGAACACATCTGTTGATGCTCTTTATCTTAGAAGTAATCTTACCAAAAGTATTACCTCATATTCAAATGACCTGTATGCTTTCTTCTTGGAAGAAGGGTAAATAATCAACTCCTAATGATATCACAAATATTTGATCTTTAGAAATGGTCTTGGCGGGACCATTTCTTTTGTAAGAGAAGTTACGAATCCAGTCAAAGTATTATTGATGTTATCCTTGACCCATGTAAGAATCTTTCAAGCTTTAAATAAGAAGAAAATCACAGAAATTCTCTGTCCACAGAGGGAGCATCAAAGACAGGCCAGATCTATTTCATATTGCCTTCCCCATTACAATGTTCTCTGAACACGAGCTTTGCTTTTTACTCAATTACAACATTATTACCCCTTCCTAATGGCTCTGACCTATTTGACTTTCACCTAACAGCAAAACCAGTAGTCCATTGGGAGCCATTCTCTTATATTCACTTGTGTCCCTAGCAGATGCTTAAATAAAACTGCAGAATTTAAAGTCTCCTATATCCACCTGATTAACTTTACCTAAAAATAAAAAATAAAATACAAAGTAGCAAAGAGCGCAATGTGTGTGGTTACACAACAGATGTCTGGCATGACCTGTCAACCCATGTTTTCTAATCCTGCTTGTTATACTGCACAGCTTTTCTCTAGGGTGTAGATCGTGGGGTTTTTGCTTATTTGTGTCCTTCAATTTTAGGTCAAAGAGTGGGTCAGTGCAAGTGTTATTGCTATAACCTGCAAAAGATACATCCAACTTTCATAGCAGTAGTAATTTTTTTTCCCCAAAATTTAAATAATAACTTACCACTGTGGAATTGCTTTCTTTTGGGACTAAAATTATGACATAATTTCAGTCATTGACTTTCAGTTCTGAAAATTTTAAATCAAGTATCTGTTCTGACACAAATTTTTGTTATAATCTTCAAACAATAATGTTATTTACTGATGTGACTCAGATTTACTTTTATACATTTTCATATGTAATGATTATTATTGCTACTGAAAGCATTGTCAGAAGATATTTTTAATTCTCAATGTTTTGCCAGCATCACAGTCAGGTGATCTTTTTTTTTCCTAAGTATTTACCAATAATATGTTTTTGACAGTTGTTGCAATACCATTATTCATAGCCAAGAAATATAAAAAGATCACCATCAAAGAATGATATGTTATTATGTGATTTATGTAAAACAGTCAAATGATTCTGAAGGCAAAATAATCAAAACGGTCACGTGTAGTATTGCTTAATAGTAAAAAAAAAAATCTTCTGTTGTATTTTTCCTTCTGTTTTCTCAGAAATAAAAAGATTTTCTGTATTGAATGAAAATCAACAATCCCTTGTCAGTCTTAAACAATATACCACAGTCATTCTTTTCTCTTTTGAGAGTCCAACACGCTATTTCTCATTCTACTTCCCCAATCCATTTCCCTATTGGTACTCGTGTCCTAGAAGATTTTCTCCCCCACATTCCAACTTTGGCCTTCTTGAGAAAATTACATTTGATATATGTTGCATTCTCCATAATTTAGCCTGATTTACACTGCCATGAGGAAAAAGCCCTAATATTTCTCTTTAAATTTAAGAGAAAGAACAAATCTCAACATTCAAAGACTGAAAATACGCAAAATGTCCCTTTTTGTGATGGCAAAGTAATACACATCACCTTTGTTGGTTTTCTGGTTTTTAAGCTGAAGTGTATCAGGAAATGATAGCTATTTTGTTGCTGCTGCCATGTCCTGGAAATCTATTCTCTCTTTAATGACATAATTCACAGAGTGGGGGATGAGGGGGAGCTATTATTAAGCTACACACACAATATTGGTGAACTCCTGCTACCTCATGATTGTTCCTGACCTACTGCAGGTTGTCTGGAACATATAGAGAAGAAAGCAATGTGGGCCACAAGTGGAACTGAAGCAGAAAGAATTTAACTCTTTCCAAGCAAAACACTTAACATATCCTCTGTCCTTTGCAGTTCTGGTTACTCATATGGCTTCACCAGAGTCTTTGAAATTAGCTAGTCCCTAAGTGACATCCGCTTAGGGATTAGCTAGTCATGTAAGGATCAGTGTTTAAGCATGGGCTTGTTCCCTCTTCAACCCATCTGTCATTTTTCTGAGATAGTACATTAATTTCCATAGCAACAGCCTGTAATGTAACCAATAGGATTATTGTGACTTTGCTGCAGGATCAAGCAAAGGAAGCTGGACTGGACTGGAATAAACTGTTATCCAAGCACAGAAAGTCTGAAATAATAGGAAAGTGTTATAAAAGCCAGCGTTAAATCTCCTTTGCTATCTGACACATTAAAATATGAAGGAAAAATCAGTTAAATGTAGTGTGAACCGTGACCGTTTGTAAGTGTTGATTTTGTCCACTCGATTGGGCTTATTCCAGGTTTTGTGAGAGTCCAAGAGATGCACAGACCTGGCCTAAATCCATTGAAGCTTTTTGAATAATTAAAAAATACAATCAGGATTCCCAACAGTAACACATTGTGCAACATCCTAAATATAATTAATTTTGATAGTATAACAGAAAAAAACCCCAAATTTATTCCTACACTATACAAGGTGAAACACATACATTAAGGGTACTTTTCAACTTGATAATATTTTAACAGAATTAGAATTACATATTAACTGAGTCCATGACAGGTCTGACACAAGAACTCCCACCTCAACCTCATACACTTTGAAGAAGCTCTGTTCTTAATGTGCTCTGCACAGAATCACAGAATGGTCAGGGTTGGAAAGTACCTTTGGAGATTGAAAACCGGTTGGAGAGGAATGCATCCAGGCAGGTTTTGAATACCTCCAGAGAAGGAGACTCCACAGCCTCTCTGGGCAGCCTGTTCTAGTGCTCTGGCACCCTCAAAGTAAAGAAGTTTTTCCTCATGTTCAGATGGAATTTTCTGTGTTCCAGTCTGTGCCCGTTGCTCCTTGTCCTGTCGCTGGACACCACTGAAAAGAGTCTCGCCCCATATTTTTGATACCTGCCCTTTAGATACTTAAAAACATTGATGAGATCCCCTTTCAATCTTCTCTTCTCCAGGCTAAACAGGCCTAGGTTTCTCAGCCTTTCCTCTTAAGAGAGGTGCTCTGGTTCCTTGATCATCTTCCTAGCCCTCTGCTTCACTCTCTCCAGTAGTTCCCTGTCTTTCTTGAACTGGGGAGCCCAGAACTGGACACAGTACTCCAGATACAGCCTCATGAGGATGGCATAGAGGGAGAGTACAACCTATCTCGATGTGCTGGCCACGCTATTTTTTAATGCACCCCTGGATATCATTAGCCTTCTTGGACAAGAGTGACCATTTCTTGGTAACACCTTTGATAGTTTTGACTAGCATGACAAGGCTTCCTGTGGGTGACTCAGCTTCTTCACCTTGCCTCCTGGCAGTGTTCAGAAGTTTGGAGTCTCCTGTTCATCCCCCAGCCAAAGACACATTCAATTGTAACCAAGTCATTCCTGAGAAGTGTTTGCCCAGTCTATTTTTAAGAACCACTAATGATGGAGGTATCTTTGCCTTTCTGGATAACACTTTCTTATCCTTATGATTAAGTAGTCTTTTTATTTTTTTTATTTTTTTTCCCTTCTTTTTTGATCTGTAACAGGATTGTCCCTTGTTGTAAACTAATCTCACACACTTGGAAGGTAAATTTTCCTCTGCCTTCAGTACCCAAGCTGAATCAGTCATAAGTAGGCTAGAGGTCTCTGGAAAGTACTGTATCTCTCCAGTATGTTTACAGACATAACATAATTACAAGTTAGGCTAATTCATGATACAACCTACCCTGGTATAGAGTGACTCTTTCTAGATGCAGAATATGGGCCAAAGCCATTAATGATGGTATGAGAAACCAAAATCTAAAATTAATTATAACATTGCCAGTTATCATATTATTTAATCAATAACACATATAATATGCAAAGAATTCTATCCGCGACCAGTCCAACGGTGCTATATGTCAGTGTGCAATTTATATGGAAAAACAATCATCCTATTAGACTGATAAAACCAAATTTAACAACTGTGGATGTATGAAGTTATATGAGTTATAGTATAAAAACTATATATGGAGAAAAAAGATTATTATGAAGCTAAGCTGTTGTCATATTTTGTTAAGCTAATGCTCTAAGGAATATTAAAGTTTACTACTGGAAAAGTTACTTACTGAAGTCTAGAAAGCACTCATCCTCTTAAACTTCAATAAAGTGCTGTGGGTTGGGTGACCCAGATTTGCATGGGAAAATGAGCTTTTGGGACCCTCTTAGAATTCAAGAAGAGCTTCTGGGGGTCTTAAGTAAAAAACTGGGAAAATGCTTTTTACAGATAGGATTTGGATGAAGTACTTTGGTCTAGCAAACTGCATATACTGGCTTAATTGCTGAGTTCCCAAAGGATTTAATACTGCTATCCTAACTTATTTATTGAAGTCAACCCATTAGTGACATGGTATTTAGTGAGTTTATAATCATTCTGGGAATTACTGGTTTTGGCTCCTAAGTAAACAAGTTTCACAAATAAACTTCAGATTGAATAAATAACAGGCATGTTTTGGGTTTTTTTGCTTTGGTTTGGGTTTTGTTTCATTTTTCTTTTGTGTGTCACAACTGTGGAGGGATGCTTTATATGTATCTTTATAGGATAAAATCTATTTTTAATGTATAACTAATCACATTTAGGTCTACACAGGATTTTTGTCAGGTAGTGTGCACAAATTTTGTCAATGAGGCTAGTCTTTCCATGAGCATATCTGAATAATACATATACTGGTTTATTTGCAGTCTCAAGAGCTGACAAACCTGACAGTGGTCTGCAAAGAGGTGACTAGTGGATGAGGGGAGAGTAGTGGAAGTTGTTTATTTTAGTAAGGTTTTTGACACTGTCTCCCATAACTTCCTGATAAACAAAGTAAGGAAATAAGGTCTAGATAAGTGGAAAGTGTGGTGGATTGAAAAATGACTGAACCGCTGGCCTCAGAAAAATGTGATCAGTGGCAAAAAATCCAGCTGGAGGCTAGTCTCTAATGCAGTACCGCAGAGGACAACACAGGCCCATACTGTTTAACATTCATTAATGACCTGGACAATGAGACAGAGCACACCCTCAGCAAGAGTGAAGGCAATATAAAACTGGGAGGAGTGGACAATAAACCAGATGGGTTTGGTGCCATTCAGAGGGACCTTGACAAGCTGGATAAATGGGATGAAAGCAATCTCCTCCTGTTCAGCAAAGAGGAGTGCCAAGTCCTGCACCTGGGGAGGAGTAACCCAGGCACTGGTACACACCAAGAGATGACCAGCTGAATGTCACTTTGGCAGAGAGAGACCTGGGGGTTCTAGTAGACAACAAATTGATCATGAGCTTGCAATGCATTCATGTGGCAAAGAGAGCCAACAGCATCCTGGGCTTCATTAAGAAGAGTACTGTGAGCAAATCAAGCAAGGTGATCCTTCCCCTCTGCTCAGCCCTTGTGAGACACATCTGTAGGACTGGATCTGGACTCCACAGTACAAAAAAGGCATAGACTTACTGGAGTGAGTCCAGCAAAGGGCGACAAAGAGCATTAAGTGAATGGACCATCTGTCATACGAAGAGATGCTGAGAGAGCTGGGACTGTTCAGCCTACAGAAGAGAAGGCTCAGGAGGATATTGTCAATGTGTATAAACATCCAGTGGGAAGAGCAAAGAAAAAGGAAACAGACTCTTCTCAGTGGTGCCCAGTGGCAGAAGAAGGCAATGTAAACAAACTGAAGGAAGGGAAATTACATTTACACATAAGAAAAATCTTTTTTTACTGTGAGGGTGATCAAACACTAGAACAGGTTGCCCTGACAGTCATTAGTGTCTCTGTCCTTGGAGATGTTCAAAACTGAACTAGACACAGTTCTAGGGCTCTGGCTGGCCCTGCTTCAAGCAGTGGGCAGTTGGACCTGATGACCATCAGAAGTGCTTTCCAGGCTCAAAAATTCTGGGATCCTGGGGAAGGTAAAATAGATTTTTATTCATAAAAAATAAAAAATAAAAATTGTATGCTTTTTCCAAAGAGGGTCCATGTTCCTACACTGGAGATGGATGCTGGATTTCTATTTAACTGTTGAGATACAATAATAGAATTGCTAAAATTGTTGTATCTAAAAAAGTTTTTTTATTCTACCATAGTTAGAAGTTTTCCGCATACCATTGACCAGATTAGTTTATTCCTGCTGGTCTTGTCATTTTTTGTCTAAAGCTCTCACCTCTCAGTTATGCCAAATGCCAATGTAAATCTTTGTGTGCTCAAGCTCTAACTGAGGAAGCATAAATCTCTGGGAAGAGATAAAAGAAGTGTCTGGAGGCATAGATTTGCAGGATTTCACGAAATAATAATAAAAGGAAACTAATTTTTGTTTATTCCAGTGACAGCTGAAAAACTGGTTGCAGTTTATCTGTCCTCTGGATTACTTTTCTTGATTATTTTATTTGTTTTATCATGTTTTGATTTTCTCTTGTAGTAAAAGAGATGCTTAAATTCCTGTTTCTGGCAGAATCAATTAACAACTCTCCAAAATTTCTCATTAAAAACAAATGCAATAATATTTATTGTAGAAAATAATTTGCCACTTAGTTTTGCACCTAGGATTAGTATAGGTAAAAGTTCTGGTTTCCTGTACAGAACTCAAACACCAGTAGTGTCAAAACTGGGACCAGCATTACATAATCTTCTCTCTCAAACATGGGTACTCTCTGTGTTGACTATTATACACATTCATGAATGAAGAAGAGTGTGGAATACCTCTGCAGTCTGAGTAGAGCTACTACTATTGTCCTCGATGTTCAGGAGTAGCTATCCTCCTGAGATGCAGAGACAAAAACTGTATGCAGAACTCAGGATATGGGCACACTAAGGTTTTATATAATGGCAAAACAATGCTTTCTGTCCTGTCCTCAATGCCTGCTATGGTGAACGCCAACATTTTGTTGGTGAAACTGTTAGAAACACTGAGTGAAAGACTGTGTCTCTTATAAAGCTGTAAGTATCATCAATAACCCTATCATTCATGAGATTTCATGAAATTGGGCACCTGCACCAACTTTGTTGTGCTCTCAACAGTACTACCCATTGGATATCTGGAAACTGAAAGAAACATCCAAAACTTGAAGGCCATCAGGTTACTTGTACTGCTGCAGCTTACATCACCTGCAGTTAAAATAGGATTTCACCTGGATCCCAGCCCTTCCTGTTTTCAAGGTTTCAGGAACTCTTTCATGTGAGATGATCTTCAATGCAAACAATACCTGCATCCTTAATGTTAATGTTGTCTTATGTTCCATAGGCATATGAGCATTGCCTTGAAATCATTGGTGATGGGATGTGTAATCTGGCAAAAAAAAAAAAACAGCCTGTATTGTTAATGAATCTTTTGTGTAGTAATTAGGTAGCGTAAGCTCTTAGACTGATAGAACCCAAACTGGACTAAGTAAATTCTTGGTTCCGCAGAGAAGATCTGTTTCATTTTTGCCCTTAAAAAATTTGAATTAAAAAGTGAACCAATTTTCTTGAATCCTTCTTCCTGAAAACCAGTTTCAGTATCTGCTCTGTTGGTCTGGTCTTGTACGTACAGAACACTGCAGTACAAAGAGTGAGACTTGAAAATCTTTACTAACTTACAGTCTGGAGAGGCTTTCTGTTAATTTCCTACCTTTTGTACATGTATTGTATACAATACAATTCCAGTAGTTAATGAACTCATCCAAACACCTATTTTTTCCAAGAAATTTGCATCCTTTATAAAGTCAAGGTTCATAACTACTAAAAGATAGTTCCTGTAATTTGTAACACCTTCTTCTTTGCAACAACTCTGAACTTTTCTTTTGAAATGTATTCCACACCTTCAGATCTTCTCGCAGATGTGTCTAATTGCCCCTCGTGTCCTGCTCCCAGCTGAGATCTTCAGTGTCTAAGATCAAAGTCCCAAAGTTCTGTATCTTATTGGAAAGCTTGACTTCTACATACATATGTTTCTCTATGAAACCTCAACTTCTTCCTCTCCTAAAAGGTTTTCCAGTGTCACTTCTCCACCTGTTACTTCTATTCAGGAGCAAAGAGATTATTTCACTTTGCTAACCCTCTATTCTGCAGCAAACAAGAATTCAATGAAATAGTACATCCATCAGGACAACTTACTTTGCTTTCTATGTCATGGCTTATTCTGGCACAGTCCGCTGCCCTATTCTCGTTAAAGAATTACTGTCTGTGGAAATTAAGGTCTTCTGTATTAAAACAAAAACAGTTCTCTAGTAACACATTAATGAAGATTTAATGAAATTTAATGCTGTAGTTTGCAAGCCATATCACAGAGAAGTTTAGTGGGAGGAAAGTGAATGGGAAGAAGGTAAGACACAAAGGTTTCAAGTGAGAACCACCGGATGCACTCTTTAGGTATCAGGTTCAGAGGGAAAATTTTCAGCTCCCTATTTGTTAATTGCTGTAATTACTTTGTCCCTGCAGTGTCATGCACTTCTGTTGAATTTAGGTTCCTTCTAAAACAATTTGAAGTATCTAAAAATACTTAACAAGGTGCACTTTTCTCAGTGGGATAATATTTGGTAGTGACCACAGCTCATTCACATTAGATCTGCTACATATTAATCCACACACACAAACACCCTTAATCATTAGTAAGTAATAATAACGCTGCAATGGGGAGAAAGCTTTGTAATTGCATCAAATTCACACAGTGAAGCTGCTGCTGCCACCGAAGTGGTAGCTAAAGTGAAGAACACTTGTCTTTCCCTCTTACCCAGTAAACAATCCCCTGAACACAATATATGTCAAAACCTTTATCCCTGGTAGATCTTTACATTGGATCCTGGTGCCCATGTTGGTGCAGCTGCTACCTTGGCTCGTGTGCGTCTTTCCACGACATACGCAGCACACTACCCCATGGCTGCAAGCCATGACTGCTCAGAGAAGGGTATTGTGATCACCACTCAAAATACCACTGCCAGGATGCATCATGATTTCCCTGGTCTTCACATGGCCATCTGGGAGTTTTTGGATTTCACAGCTGTGGCAGCTATTCCCAGCAGAGACATCTGCTTATGGGATCCCTGATGTGTTACCATCTGAAGAGGTGGATGCCAGGATGCTCTGCCACACTGCCCCTGCCAGGAAATCGATTCCAGGTTCCCTCCAGTATTTTGGTTGAAGTTGCAGCCCATTTCTGCCAGTATAGCAACTAGGGAAGCCATGGTAATCATTATTGATAATCTTTGTTCAAAAGTCTTCTTGTTTTCTTAATCTGTTCTCACTTGGGCCCTCAATTAAGAAAACAACAAATTTGAGACCAGCCATGCTCAAAATCTTGTGCATAGACGAACCAAATACTCTTCCTAGACCACCAGATGATTAGCTGTATATCACTGCAAGAAACATTTTGCTGAGGTTTATGTAATCCTCAAAAGATTGGCTCAAGGTGCTTTGAAATTGCAACAGTTGAAATAAACACAAGACTGATACCAGTAAATATAAAATTGACTCATAAAAAAATTCTATCAAAATACTGGCAATTAATACTGCACATCTCTGTTTTCATTTAAGGTGTATTTTCAAGGATTCACACCTCTAACACTCACTCTTTTCTGCTAAATGTTCTGGAAACAATCTGAAGGACGTTTAAGACTAGTGGATTTACTGACATTTATCTAACACAGTAACTACTTGCCCATTTCAAATTATATTCTGCAAGAAAGAGCTTGAGCTTGCTGAAATAATATTTTTTTCTATTTTTTTGAATATAAAAAAAGATAGAATATGGGATTGTTGACGTGTCAGTGTCTGTGAGCTGAACAAGATAAAAGATGAGTAATGTCAGCATACCACAGATCTTTTCCACATAACAAATTTTGAGTAATGTTACACACTTCACTTACTGAAATGGACTTAACATACTGCATACCAAACATGAGCTCACTCTTTCTGTCCTTCTGTAAGAGAACAATGTTGTGCTTCAGCATGTGGATAATTTCTCTTGTGCTAATCACTGAATTAATGAGATTTGCAGACCAATTTCTTCCTCTGCTTATCCTTTGTTATATTCATACATGCACACATAGATATTTTGTCACTAGACAAGAACAGGTGAGAAGGTGACTTGTTTATGAAAGACTGGGAAAATATTGTGGGTTATTGTCAATGTCTTTTTTTAATGTTTAAACATTTGAATACCTAATGCTAGTGTCCTAAAAAAAAAAAAAAAAGGTCAAATTTTCAAAGTCCTTGATACAGCTGATTTCTGTGGAAATTAATTGGATTGTAATCACTAGGTACTTTGGAAGTGAGTTCATTTTTATTTAGAAGCTTCCCCATACAATTAAATCCTTCATTTCCACTTCAAAATTTTGAATCATTTTATATATTTAGTTAGGTAATGTCACAGCAGATGACCTAAGCACCACTAATAAATAAGTTAATTTTACTAATACACTTGATCATTAAAAGCATTAACATTATTAGCATCTATAGTATAAATGTTTTTTTAGTCACCATAGATTAATACTTTTATACAAGGAAACCTAGGAGATACATCAATTCATATCAGTATAATTGTCCAGGCTGAGGTGAATAGTACTTCCTAAAAGAGAGGATGTTCTCTTAGAAATTTGGTTATAGTCAATCCATGTAAAATTATTTGATTAAACTAAAAATATTTATATATTCCAGCAATAAATATTTATTTTTAAAAATATAAACCAGACACCAATGAAAACATGTTTCAGTAAAGTATTAATTTTATTGTTTGGGGGTTGTTTTGTTTGTGTTTAGTTTATTTTGTTGGAAAACTCTGTGCAAACTGGAACATTTATTCAAAATCCAGATGAAATTTTGGAATTTTGGGTAAATCTGGTGCATTTGATCATGAAATCATAGAATCATAGAATCGTCTAGGTTGGAGGGGACCTTTGAGACCTCAAGTCCAACCATTAACCTAGCACTGCCAAGTCCACCACTAAACCATGTCCTCCAGCACCACATCTACCCGTCTTAAATACCCACAGAGGTGGTGACTCAACCGTTTCCCTGGGCTGCCTGTTCCAATGTTTTATGACCTTTTTGGTGAAGAAATTTTTCCTAATATCCAATCTAAAGCTTCCCTGGTGCAAACTGAGGCCATTTCCTTTTGTCATATCATTTATTACTTGGGAGAAGAGACCAACCCCCACCTCGTTACAACCTCCTGCCAGGCAGTTGTAGAGAGCTATAAGGTCTCCCCTCAGCCGCCTTTTCTCCAGGCTAAACAACTCCACTTCCCTCAACCTCTCCTCAAGACTTGTTCTCTAAGCCCATCACCAGCTTTGCTGCCCTTCTCTGGACACGCTCCAGAACCTCAATGTCTTTCTTGTAGTGACAGCCCAAAACTGAACACAGTATTCCAGGTGCAGCCTCACCAATGTCAAGTACAGGGGGACGATCACTTCCTTAATCATGCTGGCCACATCATTTCTAGTACATGCCAGGATGCTATTGGCCTTCTTAGCCACCTGGGCACACTGTTGGCTCATATTCCAATGTCTGTCAGTCAACACCTCCAGGTTCTTTTCCCTCAGACAGCTTTACAGCCACTCTTCCCCAAGCCTGTAGCGCTGCCTGGGGCTGTTGTGACCAAAGTGCAGGACCCAGCACTTGGCCTTGTTAAACTTCATCCCATTGGCCTCAACCCATCAATCCAGCCTGCCCACATCCCTCTGTAGTGCCTTCCTACCCTCAACCAGATCAACACTCCTGCCCAACTTGGTGTCATCTGCAAACTTATTGAGGGTGTACTTGAACCCCTTGTCCAGATCATTGATAAAGATATTCAACAGAACTTGCCCTACTACCGAGCCCTGGAGAGCACCACTTGTGACTGGCCACCAACTGGATTTAACTCCATTCACCATAACTCTTTGGGCTTTGCCATCCAGACAGTTTTTCACCCAGTGAAGTGTACACCCAGCCAAACCATGAGCAGTCAATTTCTCCAGGAGAATGCTGTGGGAAACAGTGTCAAAAGCTTTACTGAAGTCTAGGTAAGCAACATCCAATGCCTTTCCCTCATCCACCAAGCAGATCACCTTGTCATAGAAGGAGATCGGGTTAGACAAGCAGGACCTGCCTTTCATGAACCCATGCTGACTAGGCCTGATCAACTGGTTGTCCTCTATGTGCCTCATGATGCACATAGGCACTTAAGATGATCTGCTCCATAACCTTTCCCAGCATCAAGGTCAGACTGATGGGCCTGTAGTTCCCTGGATTTTCCTTCTGGCCCTTGTTGTGGATGGGTGTCACATTTACTAACCTCCAGTCAACTGGGACCTCCCCAGTTAATCAGGACTGCTGATAAATGATGGAAAGTGGCTTGATGAGCACTTCCACTAGCTCCCTCAGTACCCTTGGGTAGATCTCATCTGGCCCCATAGACTTGTATGCATCTAAGTGGTGTACCAGGTTGCTAACCACTTTCTCTTAGATTATGGGGGCTTCTTTCTGCTCCGTGCCCCTATCTTCCAGCTCAGAGGGCTGGGAACCCCAAGAACAACTGGGCTTGCTATTAAAGACTGAGGCAAAGAAGGCATTAAGTACCTCCACCTTTTTCTTAGCCTTTTACACTATGTATCTCCCTGCATCCAATAAAGGATGGACATACTCCTTAGTTGTCCTTTTGTTGTTAATGTATTTATAGAAACATTTTTTGTTGTCTTTTACAGCAGTAGCCGAATTAAGTTCCAGTTGGTCTTTTTTCCTTCTAATTTTCTCCCTGCATAGTCTCACAAAATCTTTGTAGTTTTCCTGGGTGTCCTGCCCCTTTTTGTGTAGGCCATAAATTATCCTTTTCTTCCTGAATTCCAGCCAGTGCTCTCAGTTTAGCCAGGCTGGTCTTCTTCCCTGACAGCTCATCTTACAGCACATGGGGACAGCCAGCTGTTGCACCTTAAAGCTTTCCTTCTTGAAGAATGTTCAGCCTTCCTGGACTTCTTTGCCCTTCAGGACTGCCTCCCAAGGGACTTTTGGTGCATACCATGTTGATAGTGTTAAATATTGGTGGTGACATCAAGTAGAGGAGTTTTGGGGCTCTGAGGAACCTCATCTAGCAGAAGGTGTCCCTGCCCATGTCAGGGGGGTTTGAGATAGATTATCTTTAAGGTCCCTTTCAACTTTAACCATTCTAGGATTCTATGAACTTACTAAATGCATAGGAAAAAAAAATGGCAGCCTCTGTATGGGAGATCTATTTCCAGTTTGTAGGCTACTCCAGCAGTACTGTCAGCTTAGTCAGTGCACAAAAGAAACTGAGAAGGCAGATAGTGTTTCTCTCAGAAGCATCAGCTCCCTTGGCTTTGTTTTGGTTTTGTGTGGTCTTTCTTCAGTGGAAAACACTCAAGAACATAATAAATGCCATATAAATAACAACGTCTCTCCTCCTTTTGCAGATTATTTTTTTCAATGATTAGTTTTGATACTGGATAACATAAGGGAACTGAAAGTCCTAGAATAAGTATTAAGCTAAAAAACATCTTAAGAAGCTCACATTCAGGGCTTAAGACTGCAGCACAAAAAAAGCACAAATGGATTCAGGAAAATGAATTTGTATTTCTTAGGAAAAGCGCTGCTAATCCTCCAGCTATTCTTTAAACCCATGCCTTAAGAACTGACCAAGTACTTTAACAAATATCCCAAAGCATACTTTACTTCTGTATGCAGAGAAATCAACATCTGTCCTAACTGCTTAAAAAAATTCTTCCTTCTCCTGTGACTTTATAATTATATGACAAGATATATTGAGCTATGAGAGGAGTCTCCGTATTTTCCATCCACTTGTCTCTCTGCTACTTTGTAAACTTGATGTTCAAGCCGTTGCTTTTTAATGGTATTTTAAAACCAACAATCAAATTTTGTGTCAGCATTTGGCATATTATTTTGCTAAGACTACATAAACTGTCTTCTAGATGGTTATATAAAACTGGAGAAACACATATTGAAATGCTTATTTAAAATAAGTGGGTTTGTTTCTTGTTTTTACTTTGTGCAGGACGTACTTTGTCTTTGGTAACCTTCTTAGTGTTTTTATGTCAGCTAATACTAAATGCTTTTATAGGATAAGATCAGTCATATGCTCTTACAAGAAATAAAAATATTTTTATTAGGAACTGATAAATCCTAAGTGCTGTACAAATGTACACACAGATACAGCTACATCTCAAGCACCAAGAGCTGCTAATGGCTTAATCTAGTAGCAAGCTGAAAATCAAGTAGAAGATGCCTACATTAAGTAGCATGCAGAGTTGCCTGCCACACCTGACATACATTGCCAGGGAAGAGGATCAAAAAAGGATGGTTTTGTTTACAATTCCATCTGTATTTATTATACTCAGTGTAAATCATTAACACATTAACACATTTGTTGTACTTGGAGAATACTAGGAGTACAGGCTGCTGTTAAAATCATCAAGTAAATGCACCTCTGTAGTATTACATTCTGTATGCAGATTTTTGTCCATTGTCTGGACTTACCTTTCCACTGAAAAGACCAATATCCACCGAAATATATGGAGGGATTTTTTGTGAATTCACTCAGAATTAGATCAGACTCTAAAAGAGGCAAATAGCCCATAATATTCTGCTTAATCTTCATTATGCCTCTTCCTGTGCTAGCAAGATTATGGGAAGCCTATGAGATCTCTGTTTCAAAGAAGAAACCTGATATGTTTGTGAACCAGAAGCCCTGTAGAGGCAGCTTTTTCGTTCATTTGTGCTTTTTTGACAGCATGTAAGGTCGTCTAGTTGGAGTTACGCTAAAGGTCTCTCTAGTCCAACTGTGTGTCTCCAACAGTGGCCAGAAGTAGATGCCTGAAGAGTCAAAGACAGGACAAGCACATATGATACTTTGATATTCTTTCAACATTCACCTTCTCTCAATTCAGGAACCTCCTGAGTCACGTATACATTCTCTAATAATCCTTGATGGATGTTCTTTCAGGCAATGGCCACGTTTGGGATCATATAAAATCTTAGCATCTGTGATATCATTTGATAAGGAGTTCCACAGAATATTCACCCCATTGATGAAGTACCATACAATTTTGTTTTCAACCAAATTTCTACCTGGTTTGTTTCATGCCTCCTCATTCTTGCACAGAAAAGAGATGGTGAAGGTGATGTTTATATACTCTATCTGTGCATCTCATAATGTTATACAGCTCTGCTATGCCTTCTTCAGTCTTTCCAGGTCGATAAGGGCTCAGTTACTCATCCATTTTTCTTATAGAAGCAATCTCAAACTTCTCATGATTCTTATTGACCTCCTCAGAATGTTTCATTTTGTCCGTCTCTGTTTTTAGGGCACAAGAACAGCATATATTAGAGAATATATCAATGAAATATAAATACATACACAAACATAACTTTGTTCTCTGTTCCTTTTGTACTAATTCCTAACATTTAGTCTGTTTGTTAATGAACACTAAGGTAGCATTACTATTGAAGTATTTATCAAAGGTCCAACATTCTGCTCATAAATGTCAGGTAAGAACAAATTATTTTATATAGGAAATTTCCTACGTTTTCTCCCCCGTTTCCTTAGTTTTATATTTATCTGCACAGGATTTCCTCTGCTGTTCTATCACCCTGTCAATAATTTCAAAAAGGCCTTCAACAGTTCTTCAAAATTCTCTCTGAATAATTCAATATAATCAGGAAAATATATCATCTCATTATTCACGCCCATTTCTAGGTGACTTATGGGACCATTCAGTCATTGAACAGTATAAATTCCAACACAAGTCACTGAAGAGCTTCACTGGTAGATTTTTTTTGTGAAAAAATAATAATTTCAAAAAAAAATATTATTCTGTCCTTCTGCTTCTGTTATTTTAAAACATTACTTATTCACAAGGACCTCCTGTCTTACAACATTGCAACTTTTTTCCTTTTTTAATTTTATCAGCAGAATTTTAAAAACTTTTTTGGAATAGAAATAAAGTTTATTCAAATTTTGGATGTCTGAAATCTTCTAAGGCAAGATTTTCTCTTTATAAGAACAGTAATCCTTCCCTAATACATCTCATGAATTCAGGTGGCCATCAATTCCACTTTTTGTTATAGTTCCTACTACTTTTCTGGCTAGGGATATCAGGTTTACAGGCCTATACTTTCCCATATCTCTTCTGCAACCCTTTCAAAAAATCAACATCACATTTCTTGATACACTATCCGCAAGTACCAGGGCATTTTTAAGGTAATCAGTGCTATTAATTCACTTCTTTCCTTTATGAATTCTGGGATTCCTGGGAGATTACCATTTGGTTCTAGGAACCCATTAGAGTTCATCTTGCATAGCTCCAGAACATTTCCAAACTCAGACTTAAGGTAGCTCCTCTATTGAGCCTGACACAAAGAAAAATGTAAGGTTGAAATCTTACTTTTTCATGCAATGTACAAAAATATATTCAGAAAGAACAGATATCATTCCTCTCTCCTGGTCTCTTTTGCTGTGAGCGGTGGTGGTTGGTTGGTTGATTGGATTATTGCTATGCTTTGATCACGTGGGGACTCTAGAAGACTTCTTCCTCCTACTGTGTAGGAATATGGTGCACTAACCTTGGCCATCTGCAAGACTCCACCCAACCGCTCTCCCTCTGCAATGGGACAGGGGAGAAAATAAGATGAAAACGCTTGCAGGTTGAGACATGTCAGGGAGATCACTTACCAACTGCCATCATGGGCAAAACAGACTGGACTTATCTTGGGGAAAATTAGTTTAATTTATTGCCAAACAAAATAGAGTTGTATAGTGAGAAACAAGACAAAATTAAAATAGCACCATCCCCCTACCCCCCTCTTTTTTTTTTGTAAACCAGGCTTAACTTCACTCCTTCATTCCCAATTCTTCTACCTCCTCCCCTCTGAGAAGCACAGGAGGATGAGGAATAGGGGACTGCGATCAGTCCATAGCAACTCCTCTCTGTCACTGTTTCCTCCTCACACTTTTACCCTGCTCCAGGCTGGTACCTTCCCATGGTCTGCATGGAAATATGTGCTGCACCGTGGTCGCTCCAGGGTTTGCAGGGAAATACTTGCTCCACTGTGGAGCTCAGAGGAGAATTCTTGGAGAAATTTGGGCTTCAACTAAATTAAAACTAAAATGTTCATCATAATATGGAAAGGATTTCATTAAAATAACTCAAATATATTTTTCAAATTTCCTTAGAAAATGCATTCTTCATTCCACCCATGTCAAAAACTTGATAAACAGGAAAATTTTAGGGAAGATTTTTCCTGTGTTAGCAGTGTATTCATGTTAATAGTTTCAGTGAAATGACCAGAGAACTACATATTTTATATATACAATACATATGGTAGGATTCACAAAAAGGAGAGTATTCCAATCTACAAAAAAGGCATGAAGGAAGACCCAGGGAACTACAGATCTGTTAGTCTAACCTCAGTCTCTGCAAAAACTTATGGAGAAGATTATACTGCATACTGTTGAAAGGTATTTAAAGAATAATCCGATTATCAGGCACAGTCAGCATGGTTCACAAAAGGAAAGTTCTGTTTAATTAATTTGATATCTTTCTATGTTAAGGTCACCTGCCTAGTGGATGAAGGGAAGGTGGTGGATGTAGCTTTTCTGGATTTTAGCAAGGCTTTTGATACTGTCCCTCACAACATCTGGCTGCACAAATTGTCCAGCTGTGGGATGAGGGGGTTCATGGTGCACTGGGTGAAAAACTGGCTGAAAGGCAGAGCTCAAAGAGTTGTAGTGAATGGGGCTAAATCTGGCTGGTGAGCAGTCACCAGTGGTGTTCTGCAGGGTTCAATTCTAGGGCCAGTTCTGTTTAATATATTTATCAATGATCTGGATGTAGGAGTTGAATGCACCATTAGCAGGTCTGCTGATGATACCAAACTCAGAGGTGAGGTTTACTCTTTTGAGGAACAGGAGGCCTTGCAGTGGGATCTAGCAAGCTTGGAGCTATGATTGGGCATGAATTTTAACAAGTCCAAGTGTCAGATTCTGCACCCAAGATGGACTCAAGTTGGGCAGTCCTCCAGAAAGGGGTCTGGGGGTGCTGGTTGACAGCAGCCTCAATATGAGTCAGCAGTGTGCCCTGACAGCCAAGAGGCCAAACCACATCCGGGGTGCATCAAACACAGTATAACCAGATGGTCAAAAGATGTGATTATCCCACTGTATTAGTGTTGGTGCAGCCTCACCTCAAACACTCTGTATAGTTCTGGGCCTCACAGTTTAAGTAAGGTGTGAAGGTCCTTGAATGTGTCCAGAGGAGGGCCACAAATCTGGTGAAAGGGCTGGAAGGAATGTCCTATGAGGAGCAGCTAAGGACTTCGGGCTTGTCTAGTTTGAAGAAAAGGAGGCTGAGGGACAACCTCACTGGTCTCTACAGCTTCCTGAGGAGGCAAAGTGGAGAGGGAGGTGCTGATCTCTTCTCCCTTGTATCCAATGACAGGACATGTGGGAATGGTTCAAATCTGCATCAGGTAGGTTTAGACGGGATATTAAGAAGCATTTCTTTACTGAGAGGGTGGTCAAACACCGCAACAGGCTTCCTAGAGAGGTGGTCGATGCCCCAAGACTGTCAGTGTTTAAGAAGCCTTTGGACGATGTCCTTAATAACATGCTTTATCTTTTGGTCAGCCCTGAATTGGCCAGGCAGTTGGACTAGCTGACCATTGCAGTTCCCTTCCAGATTTATTCTATTTGCCTTCTAATTAAATGTATTTTAGAAGTACTATTTCACTTTGTAGAAATCATTTTGAATCTGCTGCATCTTCATTTATGGTATTGTCTGTATGGGATTCTCAACCTGTGGCAATTGATTCAAAATACTGCTTTTTCTGAAACAACTTGATAGCCTGTTAACAGGCCACAACAACTGTTCTGGCATTGTTCTGGGCACTGAAAACTTTCTCCCCATTAGGCAATGGGTGAGCTTTCAGTGCATTTCCCACCCAAGCATGCAGAGTTCCTGAGAAAGGGTATTTGAGAACCAGATGACTGAATTTATCTGAAAATTGCAATCTGCATGAAAGGATTGCCTTGTGGGATCTTCAGACTAGAGCAAGAATAAAAGTGCAATCAAACCTGCCATGTGTATGTGGTAATTGACTTCCACAGGTAGCAGACCTGATGCTTCTCAGGTGTCAGACAAACTGCACCCAACTCTGACACATTAAGTAGTTCTTATTACCCTGCAAAGAACACATAACAACATAGAACTGTTTCAGGCCACCGTGAAATTTTGGAAAAGTAGAGCAACATTATCAAATTCCTTCAGATTGTTGTAATGAAAATCTTAAATTCTCACAGTCTCTCATCCAACCTGCTGATAATGATTCAACCTTCAAGAAAATCTTTTAGCCGATGCTCAGACTAAGTGGTTAGATCATGTCTCACTAATCACATGGCTGAATGCCTTCAGTACAGCATCCCTATCAAGCACCTATTAAGATGGGATTTGGACTACATGGATTTCCCTCATTTAATTTAATGACTCCTTGTTTGAAACATTAATAGAATTGACATTGTTTTCAGTTTGGCCCACTTAGGCTAATTTCTGCTTTACTCAAGTGAACAGAATCAGCTCTGTGTTAGATACGTAAGACTGAGACATAATCTTGACCCATGTCTGCTGGATATCTAGCAGTTGGCTTTTCATATTACATCATACCCTTGACTTACTTAACCACAACTAGTTCCTTTAGAACTTCAGTTATTGCTGAGCCCAGGTGTTTACTGTGGTGAGGGCAGAACTGTTTTCCAAAACCATTAATAGTTTTAATGGTGAGATCATAGAAGTTTTTACTTTGTTTTCCCTCTGGTTTTCTTTCCTCTATAGTTGGGAGAGCTTTCTGTGCTACAGTCGTAAATGGAGTAACCCCCTTCCTCCATCTGTACCTTCTGGGTAGGTGTATATCTTCAGACACAATTGCTCTAGTAAAATGGACTTAGAGCTTCTGATTCTGTACATTGGGCCCTACTTCTATAGAACAATGTTTCACCCATTGTATGAGTCTGTAGATCTAGCTCGTTCTCTCATCTCCTTAGAGTAAAACAGAAAATAACTAACAAGTGTAATATTTTGTTGCAAACATAATTGATATTGTTGAATAAAGACAAATCACAACTGGATTTGGTGATATATTTCAGTTGTGGCCTGCTTTCTGTGACTATAAAGTGGCAAATTTAAACCTTCCACTAAACAGTTCAAGTGTTTCAAAGACCTGTGTTAAGTTCATGCAGCATCAAATGCAGTGGGAAAAAGAAAGACCCTGTATTTCTGGACAAGTCCTAGACTTTTTTAACTCTTTGATTCTTTTTTCTCAAATGTGACAATCTCCTATTTCCAAATACATGGGTTCTTCAGAAAGGACGAGATTAATCTTTAAATTGTAATTACTATGAGGGCTTTTATTTCTCTTTCAAAACTGGATCATTCCTGTTTTCACATTTCTTGTCAGCAATTGTTAGTTCCTTTCTTTTTTTTTCCAAAACCAGATGAAACTTAATCTCAGCTGCTGGGATAGTAATCTTAGCAGCAAATATTATGAAAGAAATAGTAAAATAATTAGAAGATGGTGACTGAAAATCTCAAGGCTATCTCCAAGTTTCATATCCTCTTAAAAGCAAAACATTCTTCCAGCTACAGAGCAGAAAAAGAACCTGTGGCTTGCAATCGTTTACAGAGGTACTAACATAATTTTCATTTAGCACGGTTTGCACCAAACACTTGCAGAATAGCATGACTTACATGCCAGACAGACTTAAACAAATATTTGTCCAAGATATTCATATACACATTTAAAGAATTTATAGTCTTTTCATGCACATATCACACACAGGAAAAAAAAAAAAAAAAAAAACCCAAATTTTTTCACGAGTTGATTGAGTATGAATTATTTTCTCAATCCCAGTGTTTTTCCACTCTAAGTATTTTAAAATGCAAGGTGATTTTAAAATACTTAAAAAGTAAGTATGCAAGGTGCATACTTGCAAAAAAATGCAAGGTGATTGATAAGGCTTGTCTTCACTTCAGTATAGCAGTTTAAGAGTGTAAAACTCTTCAGTGTCAGCCACTGCAAGGGAAAATAGTTCAATGCATCATAATGCCAGCTACTGCATATAATCAGCTGTTCTAGTGGTAGCAAACCACTAGACATCAACATCAAGGACAGTGTGTATTTCAAAAAAGTCAGCTAGAGGTAACTTAACTGTTTTACCATTGTTAACTGTCATCAGAATTGTGACATGTTGCTCTTACTTTCTTTAACAGATGTCAAAATGAAGAGCATAAAAGTAACTAAATAAACCACAAGAACTGAAGCGGTTACTTCATCTAACAGTTTTCTATCTACAAATAACTTGATAAGAAAAACACTGGTCACTGGTTGTATTTGTATAAAAAATGTAGACTATTATTGCTGAATGGAGTTTAAATTTATTAAAATAAGTTCATAAATTAAATCCTGAACACTATATCCTGCACGCTCTCGTCCCCAGCAAATGCTTCCCTGGAAAAGGCACTTGTGCTACTAATGATGTACAATTCATTTTCTTTGGTGAGTTACACTTGTTTCTGTTTTCAGGGTTTTGTGTGTTTACTGTTTTGCAGAATTAAATAGGAATGAATTTGCAAAAATTTTTCTTAACACTGATGTTGATGGTTTTTTGGTTACAGTGTCTTCTACATTTCTGCAATTTATCAGTGTTCACATCACCCTATCACAACTGCACTGGGACTGTTTTTTGTTGGTGGTTTTTTGGTTTTTTTTCATGGAAAACAAGCTTTTGTCTGCATGATTTCCACCACTGCCATTAAATAGATCCCATCAATTATGTACTTGGTCATTAGCAAGGCACAGGAGTTGCAAGTTGGTCACAGGAAGTTGCTTTCATTGCTTTCGTTAGTAAAGATAGTCTATATCAGTGTTCATGCCAGCAAAACTTTTATGTTTATTTATTCATACAGTTAGGCGGTGAACAGGACCAGTTGAGCCTACAGCACTACAATGGTTACAAAATATTTTGCTTGACTGGACACAATTTGTATTGCTTTATGTATCAGTGATAAAGAGCCCTACAGCAATGGGAAGGTAGTGGGAGCACTGCTTGGTAGTACACTTCACATTTGGCAAATGTTGGTCTTGCACAGTCAGAGAGGTACGGGGGCACAAAGTTGAAGTGTAAGGCCTGCTGGTGGCTCAGAACTGTGGACCTTGGGAAGCTTGGAAAGCTACAGAGATTTATTCTCTATTTTTTTCTCAGAAGAAGGGAACCATTGGCCTCATAACAGTGAAGAATTCCTCTGAAGAAAATCTTCCAGATTTTCCTCTCTTATCTAAATAAATTGTCTGAGTATTAAAATTACCTTCTTCTGTGTGAATATTTAATCATCAGGCAAGTGAAGTAGGAAATACAGCAAAATTCTTGGATGCTATTTAAAAATTCTTGATGGTAATCTTACTGTTGCTTATAGCAAATTTGTAAGTGCGAACTAAGGTTTTGTGTTAGGTTAGTAGTGTTTTGCTTTTACTGTAACAACCTTCCATAAAAGAAACCTTTTATTAAACTTACAGAGGAAGGTAAGAAAACCATTATATCACTTGAAACTTGATTAAGACTTTCAATGCACGTTCTCTTGTATCTCCTTTTCTTTTACTCTCATAGACACTTTTAAAGGAAGAAACATATTTCTAATTTTAGACAGTAGAAAGAAAATTTTACCTGTTTTTTTTGGAGAGGGTGAAATAGATATCTTCTGTTCTTGTCGATGATGAAGTTTAGTCTTGATCCCTTTAAGAAAAATAAAATAATTTTGCAAAAAGGGAATAAAAAAAGAATGAAATTAAAAAAAAAACAAAACAAAAAAAACTTCTGTTTCTGATGTTTTCTTACTTGCAGCTAGCTTCTGGCAAACTACACACATGCCAATTGCTCACTAATTTTTATAAAGTTCCACCTGTTTAAGGCTTTTGCTTTTAGCTTGTCTTTCTGTTCGTGGACTCACGACTGCATTGCATAAGTGGAATTGTCCTGACTAGTTAATTTTATATTTATGTTTCCAGGACACAAATTTATAATTGCATTTTTTTAAACTAGAAAGCAAGGAAGTAAGGTGGAGAAAGGAAAACAACAATATATTTTAAGAGCTACTGGTTTAGTCATAGACACTGTAAAGGTTGTGACCTGATCTTGATAAAGGAGTTGTTGTTATGATAAAGGAGTTATCTTGTCTGATTTCCATGTGAAATTTACATAGTATCAGAATCAGGAAGACAAAGGGCATGATACAGAGCTGGCAAGCTTCATATCCCAGGGGGCTGCAAGGAACAGGGAGACCAACATGCTGAAGGCTTGCTATACCTGCCTGATCTACCTAGCTCCCTGTCACCAAGGTATGCAGAAAGATGTAGCAATCACTCCTTTTAAAATCATTTACTCTCTGTAGGTCTCAGGAGACACATTTTCTCATGGCTGTGGGGTTCTTTGATTTTCACAATTACTTTATTAAAATCATCAGTTTGTAACAAGTTTGCTACCTTTAATTTTCACTTATTCCACATCATACACAAAACTGTACTTGAAAAAATGCTTCTGCCTGGCAATTAGCATAAAAGCCTATGCTTAACACCTATGGGAATAATCAAGTCAGATATCAAAATCTGAGAGTTATTTGGAAGGTAAAGTTCAATTAATAGGTTGATATACATATGTGTACATAAAAACACTGATGTACTTTTCAGCAATATAATGGAGTTCCTGTACTGAATATTAGTTCACCTTCAGACATACTAATTCTTTTCTAGTTACACAAGAAAACAAAGGTCTATTCTCCTCATTGAGTTATATCATCTTTTTCAGAAATGAAATAGAAAGTGTACATATGGTCAAGATCCTCTAACCTACAAGAATAAGTCAATTCCTTACATTCATTTCTTATGTAACTTACAATATTAGTAGTAGAATATATGTATTAGCCGCTGCTGAAGGTTTTGTCAACAAAACCTTAAAGTATATAGGTCAAAGTGAGATCTGCAAAGCTGAAATTTCTCTGCTGAAATGTCCTTTGCCAAAAAGTAATACATTACAAACCACTATTTATACTGTGAGAGACAGAATAAATTACCTATATATTAGGATAATATTAAGGAAAAAAATGCATATTCCAGCTAGTAATATTCAGCTTTGAGGGTTTTTTTTTTTATTCTTTTGATCTTTTCTTAGTTGTTTTGGGATTTCTTACATAAGTTGACTCTTGCGAAGCTAATTCTTCCTCTTTGGTCTTGCAAAATCATTCAAATTTGTTTTCAGTTTAACAGTAGTCATTTAGATTGCAAGGTGTTTGTTCAGCTCACTTTAAGGTTCCTGGATTTCCAGTGATTGTTCCTCTTCTTTTTCTGACTTTTCTTATCTACAAAATATTGTATGTACGTAATGATACATTAACATTCTTTTCAGCAACAAATTTTGAATCATGCTGCTCATAGTTCAGGCTTTCATAACTTTGATGTAGGAGTTCTGCATCTAAATCTATCAGTATGCCCTAAAAGCTAGCCTGCATATGACATGGGAGACAAACTTAAAAAAGCCAAAAAGATTGCAGCTCTTTCCTCCTCAGAAATTATGGGCAAAGGTTTATTAGCTAGAAATGAACCATATGTCTCCAAATAATGATTACCACATTGATACTTTGTCTATGCTGAATAGAGGAAACAAAGAAGAAAATCAAAATTAGTTTCAAAGGGACCTGTTCCACTCTTCTAGCCACCGAATAAAGAAGTCGTGGTTAGTTACAGCTTATAATGAGGTCACAGAAAACAGAAGAAATGATGGACTAAAATGAATTACAGTAAATGAAGACGTATCCCAGCTGGAGAATACTAATACCATTAATGCCTAGCATAGCAAATATATATGCAGGGTGCAGTTGCGTGGGGAAAAGAGAAAAAAATAAAAAGCTATTGGAAAACCAAAAGAGCAAAAGAAACACTGAATTTAGACACATGTAAAATTCAAATAACAATTTTGCATTGTCCAGTAGGTTTCTGTGATATATGTAAAACATATATTTTGAACTATTCTTTTCCTGATTCTGTGTTGCCTAATTCATAAAATCTTCCACTTTTGTTTCCGGTATACTGATATGTTCACTTATTTATTGTCCATCTTTCTTAAATATGTAGCCTCTGGTGAAGGCAAATATTCAGAAGTAAACTAGAAATAGCCCAGTACTTCTGGGCTAGTACTTCTAGTGTCATTTCAAAACACTAACCCTCTATACCCCTGCCCATGGTATTTTCACTCAGCACTGCTTTGAAAACCAGTAACAATTTTAACTTCTGCTACCAGTAGATTTTTAGCTGCCTAAAGAATGGGAGAAACATGTTCTTGTTTGAATGACTCCATAATCCTTTGAATGTGGTGTCTGGCTTTCAAAAGAGAAATTCAAAACCTGCCTTGACTCCATCCTGTGCAACCTGTTCTATGTGAACCTGCTCTGGAAGGGAGGTTGGACTAGCTGATCTCCAGAGGTCCTTTCCAACCCCAGCGATTCTGTGACTTTAAAGATTTGAATAAGTGAATCACTATTGAATAGGAATAACTGAGGGGATATTTGTTTCCATTCTGCATTCCAAGCCTAATTTCTAGTAAAAATAAATGAACCCAAAAGGTACATCATATATCTATAAATACATTTAGCTAAAAATAGAAGAGGCTGTGCAACAAAAAAATCTTTATTAAAAATGTCAGTGATGGACATTATTAAAAATGTTCAGATGATGTCTGAATAGTTAATCAGAACTTTTAAAAAGTCTTTGAAAACAACAGGTGTTCCTCTTTCCTGTAACTAACAAAAGCAATCTATTCATACGAAATAGCTTTCTAACAATACAAGCAATTAAGAGCCAGACTGCAGAAACTGTTGATTTTCTGATCAAGGAAACCTCCTGGTGACAGTTTTGAAACCTTCTTAATGAAATCCAGATTAAAGGAAGAAGAGATTTTTCCTATGCAAAAGCCATATTAAAAATACCTTGGCCCTAAGCTCAATTGAACATGGTCAGAGAAGAAGATGGCAAAGCAAACAGCAACAGGTAAGACTCTGTAGAAAGATCTATTCAATGCTAAAAAATACTAAAATTGGTAGGAACTCTAAATATTGTGGAAATGTACATATTTGAAAAGTCTTTGGGAATGTTTAATATCAGCAGTACCATATGCACTGAAAATAATGTTCTGAAATGTAATGAACATCTCATCTGCTACAAAGGATTCAAGTAAATGGTAAATTTAAAACATGACTAAGAAGGATCTAAAACACAAGAATAAGAAATTCTTCATCTTGTGGAACTGAACTCAGTTTCTGATCAGAACTTCCTCATGAACGTACCCTCAGGGCACAAAAATACCCAGTGTGTGTGAACTTGCATAGGTCTTGGTAGGGGACCATTCTATATAAATTTAGCAGCTTGCTGAAACAAAATACAAAGTATTCACTGATCCCAGATCTTTTTCAGGAAACATATAGAACTAAATACTTTTGTTCATTTCTTCTTCATTCAGCTTCAAAGACAGAATATAGAGCTGATGCAAGGTGAAAGTACTAATAGAAAACTATTAGTGTTTGCAGCAATTTGTATTAAATATATGAAAGAACACAACTAATACTGTACTTCATGATAACATGTTCCATAAATGGTTCTGTTTAAGAGCATTCACATGTTAGGGTTACAATTCTGTGCAGAAAACAAATATTTAATAAAAATTCACTGAAAAAAGTGGCCATTGGCTTAGGCAAAGTGAATATACAAATGATGTCCATGACCCCAATACATGATTTATCTATGCCAGAGCTCTGGAAAGCAGGCAGGCAGTGGTGGCGGCTGCTGGTGTGGGAGCAGTTGCTCACAACCTCCCATCTGCCAGACAGCAGGAGGAAGAGCAAGCAGCTGATCTCACTGCAGCTCCCCTGTGGCTCTGTGTTCCTGCTCCAGCCCTTCTCAGCTTCTCACCCATGGAGCTGCAAAATTTAATTTTGTCTGTGTTGCTGAGAGGTCTTGAGCCAGCTCTGGGAATCTTTCCGTGTAACTTGAAAGAAAGAATATCAAGGCAGCAAAACTGCTGGTTATTTTCCCGTTTTCTTTTCCTCTTGGTTGTATTAAACCATAAGGTTTCTGTATGGAGTTTGTACGTCTATATATTCTGCACATGTGCACACAAGCACATCCCTTCCTAACTTCTGTCAGAGAAGTTGTATGAAAGGTAGCCATAAAAATTATTGAGTGTTTCTGGGGTTCTCCAGACCAAAAAAAGTGTTACTATTTCATGTTGTTACAATCTTTTCGCTATCAAAACTGGGGTCCTCACAGCTTTAGTATTGCAGACCTTGGGGTGATCTCTGAGAGACCTCTTCAGCTAATGTTGGAAAACAACTGATGATCTAAATTAAATCATATCTATCTCTTGACCCTCTGTCAATCACTCTTTAAATAAACAAATGTTTTTTAATTCATATGCATTAGCTTCTCACCCTGATTCAGAAGTCAGTTTATCTCAGCTACCAGAAGGAGAATACATGAATCCTTTTAGATAGCTTGCTTTAAAATTAAATAAATCACTCAGTAAAGCTTTATCGGTAGCTATTCAGTTTGTCTAGTTAGCAAATTAAACAGTTTAGGATATTTCTAAGCTTTTCTAGCTGAGTTACCCATACAGGCACACAGAAAGTAGTTGCTCTTCATCTATGCTTCCCTCTCCAGGAGTAAAACCAACTAAACAAATAAATAAATACTACAAAATTAAATTGGAATTTACTTGATGTAAACTAGTAGACAGGAGGGAATGAACAAGTGTTTTCAGTTGGTTTCACTCATGCAAGAGCTAGCTATACTGATGTCCACTATAGATTTCCCTGACAAAGTAGAGTAGGCAGAGGACCAACTCCCATAATAAAGGTAACAATGGTATCTCCTGGGAGATCCCAGGAGTGAAGAAGTGAAGAGCTGAGCTAAGAACAGAGGACTTCATCAAAATCATACAGGCAGGAAATTGATGGACAGGTAAGTTAGACAGCAGTGATGTTTACAACTGTAATAATAATAAGGGATGAACATGGAACTAGTGCTCCACAGGGAGGGAGCCAGCTTAAGGTCCATCATGGTCCTGGCAGCAAGGGAGAACCTTTTACACTGTTGACATTCTTTCTTCCCATCCTTCCTTGTGGCACTTAATGGTGTGCTTTTACTTTCTTATTCTGTGAAATATTACAACAAGCCAACTCGCATCCCACAGCTTCAACTTACCTTCTGTTGTGTTTTACCAAGGAGGAAAGGAGGAACTCAATGTGAATGTGGAAAATGCAAAATTGGAAAATGAGGGAAAAAAAAAAAGGAAACCAAGAGCTAAGAAGGTGTAAGACAATTTACTTAATTTATATTACTGGGAAAATTACAATTATGTTTTTTTCTTGCAATAAAAAGTGTTTCCACAGTGAAAATCATATCTGTATGCATCACCACCACTCAGGCAGCTGTGGTAAGAGGTCAGCCAGTAAATATTGGAAATATGTAGATGAATTTTCTGGAGGAAACCAATGGGATTGGTCAGACAATTAGAAAATATAAGGAATATGAGAACTAACATAGACTATTTAAAGGAGAAAATGAAAGGGAAAGGTTAAGTCTTCACATAATAAAAGATAGTTTAAAGCAAAAATGTATCATCTGTTCTCCATGCTCACTGTGAATAGGATGAGAATAATGGATTTGAAATGGAACAATGTGGATTTAGTCTAGGCAGTAAGAAAAAAAGTCTTATGGTAAAGGTAATTAGACACTTTGATGGAATGCCTAGAAAGCCTGTAATATCTCCATCACCTGAAATTCTAAAACAAGTGAGAAAAACATGTTATCAAGGTTGATAGTATAACTGGACCTGCACTAGAACAGACTATGTAAACCACAGCCTTTTATGATCTCTTTCTGTTCTGTATTCCTATCACTCTTAAGTGAAGTAAAAGTAGCATTACTTTCCTCTGTGTACATATCAAGATTTAGACATACAGCTACTCACTGTAGCTCACTACCCGACACTACACTTTTTCTCACTACCCCAACAATTAACTCTATAAAAATATAAAACTTTTTGCCTGCCACAGAAAGTGGGCCAGTAAGCAATGTAGGAAGGCCAGATTTTTGAGAGGATGAGACAATTAGAGAGAGGTAAATAATAGGCCTTATAAAAGTATGTAATAACTAAGTATCCCATCTCTTATTAAAGTAATTGAGACATATACCTACAACTTCCTTTTTTTTTAACCCGTAATCTCTAGGTTTAACTTAAATATAGTGACTGGGGAGGGGGGGGAAGGAGGGGGGCAGGGAGTTCCTGAGAGTATTTTGTTTGTTTTTGTTTGACTGGTTGGTTCCTAGTTTTGTTTTGTTTTGTTTGGTTTGGTTTGGTTTGGTTTTGTTTTTCTCTGATTGATTTTGTAACAGTTGGGTGGAAACTTCTCCAACTTTGGAAAAGATGCAGAATGAGGAGATAAAAAAAATTCACACCTTGTAATTTTCCTTCTCTAACTTCTAAAATTCATAAACTATAGAAAAATGACACAATAGCAGATCTACAGAATTTTAAAATAGAGAAGTTAATAAAATCATAGAGAGTCTATCTCAAATGAACCAGTTTTATCTTATTCAAAAGTTGCAACGAAAATACGATTTTTTTGGGTAGGGAACAAATGTGTATTTCTACAAAGTCCATTTTTTTCAACAATTTCTTCTTTAGCTCACTTTATTTTTCTAGACTGAAGTGAAATTGATTATGAAATATCTTGGTTAATGGGGTACTAAGTTGGCAAATGTTGTTCTACAACTTACGCAATTCATCAACACATACTTTATTCTCTGTTGGAGTCCTACTGTTTTGAGTAAAACTTTGTAACATTCAGAAATATCAATACTGTTTCAAAACTCTTTATCAGATATGCGGAACAATCACAGAAGGTTTCCAGTAGGTCTGTTTACCCCTAAGAGCATATTTCCTTTGTCATGACATTTGGTTAAGCATAATATTTTTCCACTTTCATGTAAAACATCTGAGAATAGACATTCTTGGTTGTGGGCTAGTTCTGTAGTAATTAATTGACTCATCTTAGTATGGTAATTCTTAACTTCTCTCATATGTTGTTTCCTGGCACAAAACATTAACATTGTTAGGGTCCTCCTATGTTTTTAAAGAGTCCCCAACTCAGTTTTTGTCAACAAAGGAAATTAGTTGCTGACCTGAGATAATTTCTTAAAAGCTGACAACCTGGACTTTTACCATGGCAGATCTGCAGATGAAACACAGCTTGTTGGTATCAATATTTCAAATGACTGTGAACAGAAAAAAAATAGTGTGATTGTTGTAATTTCACATCTGCACAAAGAAATACTTTTTCAGTGACAGATCATTTTCAAACAATAGCTCAATTGGATATGCTTGTTGTAAGGCAGGAAAGATAAAGAAACTTTTTAAAAAACCAATAGAGTCAGTTGTTCGGTGACATTTTATCAGTGGGAGAATCCATCAGCAGCTGATCAACTCTGTTTGTAAGGTAACTTTAAATTGAGTCTAAATATAGGCAAACTTTAATCATTGTCCTGAAACACGGAATATTCCTGAGCTTTGGGTGATTTAAAGCCACCAAATTATATGTTACAACTCAAGTCCTTGTCTCATCAACTTTGAACTTAGATAATTTTTCAGCCTTCTTTACTTATCATAGAATCATTGAATGATAGAATGATCATAGAATGATTAGAATTGGAGGGACCTTAAAGATCAGCTAGTTCCAACTCCTCTGCCATGGGCAGAGACATCTTCAACTAGACTACATTGCTCAAAGCCCCATTCAACCTGGCCTTATATGCAGTCACAGCCCAGAATGATATTTAAATCATCTTGGAATTTCTTTTGAGATTTGTTTTTTTGGATACAGATTCCTACTCCTGAATTAGCTTTAAAATGTGCATATAACAAAGCTATTAGATTTGTCCCATTAATTGAATTGAAAATGAGAGCTAATGCACAAAAATAAATATACATCATAAATTACTACACCATGTACGTATCATAGGACTGCCACGGAAGGGTTTTCTTCCATCCCAGCCTGCAGATTGGCTGGCATTGTGGGGAACAGACCGGCAAAGACCAAGATGCTGATTATCACATGTTCACTTTTTAAGTGACTGAATAAGACTGGATTGGTGAAAAATTAAATCTGATGTGGAGTTTGAGACATGTAGATAAATATACCTGGGAGTTTCTCACTGAAATATTCTCTTGCTTTTATTGCTGTTGACTACTACATTCTGTACACAGGGATTTTTAAATTGTCAAGGGCTAAGCTGGTTCATGACAGTCCTTTGTTACAAAATAGCTTATTTGTTCATGGCGATAGTCTTTGAATTAAACTTAAAACTACTGGCTTCTTACGTCTTATATCCAATGATAAAAGGAAACTTTTTTTATGTGCCATGCTAGTATGCTCTCCTTGACCCTATGTATACTATAACCATGCTGTTCCATGACCTATCAGATCAATGAAAACAAAGGTTTTTAGAGTTTGCTCTGAGAAATACGACACCATAATTTAAAACAAAGTGAAATATGATTTGAGCACAATCTCTTCTTCTCTGGTTACAGGAGTTCACCTACAGAAAGTCTTTCAAAGTAGGGAAGTCAAATGTGATCTGGTGTTTGGGACAGTGGAACTGTATTCCAGTAGAAAAGTATATAACCCCGTTCTCCTTATGAAACACTGCGGGCAAGAAACGTGGCTAGTTGCTTCCTAGTGAAGTATTTAATGTCTGAGTTCATCCTGCCTTTTCCTGATGGGCAGCAGTAATTTGTATCTTCATTCTCCATCTAGTGGCTCATTTTTAAGAAACATGAGACTTCTTTCCAGTCCCTGTGAAACTGGCCAATATGCTTAACAGTTTAGATTGTTATGAAGAACAGACTGTTGGCAAGAAGACAAATGGACAGCACAGTCACTCTGATAATCTGGTATTTCAAATGTGTGTGTGGTAGTAGCACAAGGTATTTTCCTCTTCTCAGCCCCTAGAACACCAATGTCACCTCCAAAGGAACTTACTGGATCACTCAGATTTGTTTATGTGCATGTGTGTGTGCATATATAAATACATATACACATAACTATACACACACTGGACAGACAACATGCAAATATTTTGTGAAGAATATTTTCTTTCAAGTCTTTGTGTTCAAGCTTAAAGAACAGAAAAAACACAGAATTTTTAGAACAGCACTTTATCACCCTTCCCACCCCTCCTGAAGAAAGATTACTTTTAAAAGAGACAATGAAAAAATGTGTCAAGTGGATGGCTCAGTACAGATTTGTACATTTTCTCTTGCTTTGTGTCACCTAATAGATGCTTTTTACCTCAGCTATAAGGTAATTAATCTTTCATGGTACAAAATCAAACACAAAGCAATGCTACACTAAAATTTACTTACTGCATGTGTTTGCCTGTCATACTAATTAAAAGAGTAATTTTCAGTCTTTTTTTTTCTCCTGTTGGTGAAAAATAAGTTCAGACATCCTGGCAGAGATATAAGTGTATGAGGTATGTAACTTAAAGAGGGATTAATGCTCTGCATTACAGTAGTAGAATGAATAATTCTTGCATAGGATCCAATGCCAAAGAAATTTGCCAGTTGGCAGGATCTGACAGTCTGATGTACCTGCTATTGAATTTACCACACAGGAGTCTTTCATTTTACTTCTCTGAAAGCTAAAACTAAACAGCAACTAGTTACACAGAAACATGAAACCCTCCCCCTACAAGTAGTTACATAAAAATAGTAACCATAATTATAAAGAGTAACTTAGAAGGAGACTGGAAGTATTCTGAAGAATTTAAAAATCCGTTACACATTATTCTAATGTGACCATTGACAGTGGTGGTGGTCTACATCACAAGAATTTCTTCACAGACTTTTATTTTTGCAAAGAAGCCTGCAACTGACAAGGACTGTTGCTCGTTGACAATTGATTGTGTAGGTAAAATCATTGTATCTATACTTCTTGTTATTTTGTAATGTAGTTGATCCCACACTTTCTTCTAACACATGGTAATGGTAAAAAACTCTCGGTTTTTTCTTTTCTTCCCAGTTTAATGAAATACCAGCTTAGTTTACCTTTAAGTGGCTTGATGGAGCTAGATTCAACTTGTCACCTAACTAAAGGAGCGCAAGTTGGCTTGGATTGCTGCCCAGAGTGTAGAGTCTCTCCCTCATGCACCAAAAATGGGAATCAGATTGAAGGAGATAGCTTGCTTTATTAAGTGAAAACTCTGGAGTGCAGAGCTTTTCATGCATCATCTTTTGAATTCAGATGAAAATCACTAATTAGCTGAAATTGCAATTAACCCAATCTAAGTAAATGAATAAACAATCACACTGTTGTGTGTTAGTTGGTCTGTATAGAGAAATGGCAGTATAGATTTCTACAAGAAGAGTTTAAGTCGGCATTTATCTGATCATCATAATGCTATCCAAGCAATTAAAATAATTTCCTCATGCTAGACAAGAAAGTGCTGTAGGACCTTGGATCATTCCAGGTTACAGAGGGTGCCATTTGACATTCTGATGCTCACTGTTGCAGTTACAGCAAACTGTGCTTCTCAGTAAGGTTGAGCATAATGAACAAACAAAAGATTTTGCAGGAGAATATACTATCGAGGAATAAAGTTTGATCCTGAAAAAAATATGACATGCTTATCTTAAAACACTGTATTTAATTAAAAAAAATCTATTTTATAAAGTTAGAGGGAAGTATGAAATCAAAATAACAATTTTTAAACAAAAAGTTTTGTAGTTTTATTTTTACATTAGGCAATAGGCATGAAGTGATTCATGTCATTATCACATTCTGACTGAAGCTGATCCAAATATAAATGTCCCTGAGAAGAAAGCACAAAAATGTAGCCTATAATCTCTTGTGTTCTCTCAAGTACCCTCTGAAGTTGGGAGCTAAATCAACATTCTCAAAACTACCAAAAATATGTAATAATCCTAGCCCACCTGACTTTCATGAAAAATTCATTGGATTTAGATCCTTAAATACTTTTCTCTAGAATCTTCTGATTTAAAGAATTATACTTTAACAAGAGAAAATGAAAGTAATGAAAAGGAAATAGGATCAATATCTATGACCAGTCTGGAGTTGTCTTTAAAGTTCTGTTGAAATATGTGTTTTTTTCTAATTTTGTTGTTAATCTAGTTTGCCAAGAAATACATGAGAACATTTTGGTCTTACAGCACTCCACTTACAACAAAGCTATAATGATTAATAAGTATATCTGAATTCAATGTTTGCATATTTCAAATGATATTTTAATAGCCTATTTTTCACAGCTCTTAATAGAAAGCAAGTTTTTAAAGTATATGGATTGTATGCAAGGCTTTCGCTTAAAGAAGTGCTCTGTGGAGCTACATCTCTTACGCGGAATTTTTCATATTGGCAGCATTTTCCTTCATTTGTAAATGAATCTGATGAAGCAAAGCTAGCTGCAAAAGCATCTTCTTAATTTGTAATAATGGAAAATAAACCCATCACTTTATGTCTACCCTATCCTTCTTCTGTTCCCCAAATTGCAAAAGTTACATTAATACAGCAAATTTATTACATCTGAAAGCATCATTATGTAAATATGCTGGATATCTATTATAAAAACCATACAATATTATGGAGATAGGAATGTTTTTTGTAATGCTTTTAAGTCTATATGCTGAAAGAAAGTGAGAGTTCAGCTGGTTAGATAATATTTCGACAGAAAAATTACGTGATATTAAGAAATTGACAGTACAAATAGAGCTGCTGCAGTGTATAGGCTTTTAACAATACTACTACCCTAGGAGAAAAGTTCGCATTACATTTTTCAGAAGTTCCTTTCTAATCCAGGGGTCTGGGAAGATAAGAATAAAATGAAATATGCAGACACTGGATCAGTTGTTCAAACACTGAAGAAATAAGGTTTTTACTAGAAAATGTTATAATTAAAGACTGTTGTAAATATTTGTATTGGCAAGGTAGACAGCCAGAAGAACAAGGAGATGGCTTGCTTAAACAAGGTACTGGTGAGAGGTACAGATCTGTTACACAAAACTGAGGATTGTCTGAAAGGGCAAGACTACACAGCTACTTGATGACTGCTTGCCTTTTATCTGTAGGCAAAAAAATCAAGTTGATGGGAAACTAAATTAACTGGACAATAGTTTGTTACTTCAGGTCAGCACTCTAAATTGTCTTACCTCAATAAAACAAGACATTTGCAGATTGTGCTCAATTTTGTGTTTGAAACTGTGCAAATTGAAAGACAATCTCCAAAATTATTGTAATATTACCTGTAAGAGCTGATTTTAAAGGACATAGAAGATTATCTTGCATTAGTCTAAGCAGCTGTCCAGAAACAGAGAACAAACTCAAATGAAATGCCTATTGTATTTGTGTGTATGCAGGCAGAAGTATACAGACAAGCACACAAATACTGGTCCAGAAAATAGAAAATTGAGATATTGCCAAGCAAATAAGAACACTTCTGAATTGCCTTTAGCTACATTTCTAACACACATATACTTCTGAACACCCAGTGAGAGGAATAAGATGTTTTGCAATACTGTGATATTATTATACCTACTTAAAATTAAATAATAGAGCAAGAACTATTTGGAGAAGCATAATTTTCTTAATAATATTAACCTGCTTTTATTTCAGGTAGTGCTCTTTCATTTGTGCATTGTTAGAAAACCTGTATCATTGAGAAATTAAATCTCAGGATAATATCAAGCATATCTCAGTCTGAGGTCCTGATCTTTCCCTAAGATTTTACATTTCTCTGGACCTTCTCATTGCAGGCTTAAGGGCCTATTCATTACTTGAACCAGGTTATGGTTTCCTTTAAAATACTGCCAATATTCACAGCAATACTCCAGCTATGTAATTAATATTTTACTGAATAGTTCCCCAGTACAGAATCCGATTCTGTGGTATTCAGTGAACATTAAACTCCACCTGAAATACTGCACATTTGAGACATACTATACAATAAATGATCAGCTCACTTGAGCACGTAAGTTCAGACACTCTTGAAGCTCAAGAGTATTTCTGTAGTTAATTGACATAATCTCTGCAGGGAGGATATTTTTGAAAAACAGGACTATACTACACATGCTTACTCTTGAAACTGAGGAAAAAATACGGTTATATACTGAAAGAAAATTTTATTGTGCAGTCGTTTATTTTTTGGAGTTTATTAAAATGCACAGTTCAGACATCCTAGTAAACAGCCATTCTATTCAGAAAATTAGTCTGCTTTTTGTAAATGGAAGGATTTATGTGAAACTCAAATGCATGAAACTATTCACAGAGGATGAATGTGGAGACAATACTGTTCTGATTTTTTTGATACATTCATTTTTATGGAGTGTAATAACTCTAAGCCACATTCTTCTGGAATCTCTCCAGGGTCACGAGCTCCCCTACAAACATCTATGCTAGGGCCAATGTAAGTTTCCAAGTAAGTTTCTGAGTTTTTCTGACCTTAACAGTTTAAAAGAGAGTGTCAGACACCCCAGCTGCTCCCCGTAGACAGGAACTCAGAGCTTTGTGCATCTCAGCTCTCCCAGCTGGCAAGAACAGCCCCTTTATTCAAAATGAATCACACTTTTACCTATTCCCTACAGACATGTGGATCTCTGAAAGCTCCCAGCAAGTGCTCTACACTGCTCCTCTTTAAACACATATTTTCTTGTGGTTGAGTATAATTCATAAAATATGATTTATTATCTTTATATATATGTGTACATGCACATTGCCCATTTTCTAGTTTTTAGTCTTGTTTGACTGCAAGTGAAGCATAAATCTTGTGTCAAATTTCTTTGGTTGAAAGTTCATCTTTTTTTAAGATGAAGTGACTCAGAAAGATGTTAGATGTTTTAAATAAAATAATAGAAAAGGGTTATTTTAAAATAGATATAACTTAATAGTCTGACCATTGGTCCTCAAAACATACATAAATTTTTGATTGTTGCTTGGTGGTAATTTAAAAATATTTTTGCTATGCAGAATAAAGAAAGAACAAACATTTTAGCATGTAACAGGAGTCTGCTTATAACCTTCACTATGCAGCTGCTTTTTATCAAAGCATTTTTTGATGACCTGTAACTCAAAAACCAGCTTGACATATATAAATTCATAATTTGCAGGAAATATACACATTTGGTTGCACTCTGCAACAAGTCCATCACTGCTGCACAGACTATAATCCACATAAACCATATAAACCTTCATAGCTAGGATTAGCTCTTGCTAATCTCTTTATTTTTTGACGCTGTCTTTCCTTTCCCTGCTGCACCAAGTATAAACGACTTGCTTTCATATTATAAGTCCTTATGACCTATCTCTGCCCAATCTTTCATCTCTTATGTAATATCGAGATACTGACTCGCACCTACAGTTTTGCTAGCAGTGCCTGTACATGTATTTGGTAATATATAGCTGTTTTTCAACAAAGATCTTCCTTGCTTTTCCCAAACCACATTGCAGGAATGGACAACATATTCTTTTCATTCTGACACTCCATATTTGCAAAATTACTGAATTATCTTTCTTCAGATCCCTTAAATATGTTCTATGCTTTACAGCCCGTAATGGGTAGGTGAACCAAATGGTGTGACTCAGGTGTACCCCTCACAACATTTCACCCATCTTGGTTATCTCTAATTCTACTTCATCTACTACTATAACACATAGCTATGCTGTTTTTCCTGACACACCTCATTGTCCTTACTTGATTGCTGAAGGGGTAGTTCTCACCAGAACCAGTCAAGTATAATTTTTCTCTTTCTTGTTTTTAGAATCTTAAGATTCTAATAGGTCCAGTTTTGGAAAAATTCAAGTATCCTGAATTTCATCATAGTGTCTAATGCCAGAAGGAGTATTCAGAGTCTGGTGCTGGATTCATAAATAATGACATGTCATTCCAGAGGCTCTGACAGACTTTTCTGATGAAAATATGTTACTGACTTGGAGAAATTCCATCTGGGAGTATGAGTTACATATTAAAGCCATTTATCTTCTAAAAATACACTCTCAGCTGGCAGCTGGCAGCCTAAAGAAATTAGGGGCAGTGGTTTATTCTGACAACAGACTCTGAAGTGTGGTAACTGCCCATACCTCTCTTCCTCTCTTTCATACCTCTATCAACAGGCCTTTTTATTTACAACTCCTTACCTCATGTTGAAATCACAGAATCATAGGATGGTTTGGGTTGAAAGTGATCTTAAAGTTCATCTGGTTCCAACCTCCCTGCCATGGACAAGGACACCTCCCTCTAGACCACGTTGCTCAAGGCCCCATCCAACTTGACCTCCAAGGAGAGGCCTCCACAGCTTCCCTGGGCAACCTCTTCTAGTGTCTCAACACCCTCACAATAAAGAATTTCTTCCTAATACGCAATCTAAATCTACCTGCTTTCAGTTTAAAACTGTTACCCCTCATCCTGTCACTACACTACCTGATAAACAGCACCTCCTCATCTTTACTGTAGGCCCCCTTTAGGTATTGGAAGGCTGGTATAAGGAGTCCCTGGAGCCTTCTCTTTTGCAGGTGGAACAATGCCAACTCTCTCAGCCTGTCTTCATACAAGAGGGGCTCCAGTCCTCTGATCATCTTCGTGGCCCTCGTCTGGACTCACTCCAACAGATCCATGTCCTTCTTATGCTGGGGGCTCCAGAACTGGACACAGTATTCCACAGGGAGTCTCACAAGAGCAGAGTAGTGGGGGAGAATC
>VZSF01009413.1:68712-83809 GCA_013398295.1 Chionis minor | reverse complement strand
CTGCCTTGCCCCCACATACGTAATTTAACAAAAATGTCAACCCCATGATGTCTACTCAGGTCTCTGCACCTTCGCCTCCGCTCTGTCAGCAAAGCTCAGGCAACTTTGGTCTTGTTTAATTTGTGAGGGTGTTTAATTTTGGAGGGTCCCCCTCCCGTGGGGGGGACAAGACCTCCGGCTCGCCCTTCCCGTCCCACGCCAGGATGGCGGCGCGGCACTCGACAGAGACCCCCATCCCCTTGGACAAGAAAGAAGTTAATTCCATTTGAAACCTCGCTTCCTAATAAAGGTAAGGAACAGAAGAAATGCTTTAGAAAGCTTAAGAAATGGTTTATACGCTCGGTACAAGAACGGCCGCTCTTACACAGCTGGGAGCTGGTACCTTACAGAGGATTTGCCTACGCGCCCGCCGGCGGCCGGCTTTGCCCAGGGGGCTGCGGAGGAGCCGCCGCTCTCCTACAACAAAATGCAGGTCTTCTTGTCCTTGAAAGGGTTCTCGGAAGCGGGTATGCCCATTAGCAAGGGATCTTTCTTGGCGTGTTCTTCACAGTAGAGCATTAGGTCTGCTGAGGCTTTCGACACCTGGATAGACAGGAGGGAAAAAAAGCAACAACCCGTAAAATGGTATTTCCCCGTGAGCAAACGTGCTGAGAGCTGCCAACGGGTGCAAAGTCCCTGTGTGGGGCGGGAGAGGTGCTCGGAGACCAACACACTCTCCGGGCCTCATCTCCTGCGAAAGCCACGCTGCGCCGGGCTCGCTCCGGCTTCATCCGCAGCGGGGGAGAAAAGGACGGAGCGCGGGGCTCTGCGGGGTTAGCCGGCGACACCCTGCTCTGCTCCGACAGGGCTTCTACAGAAGCCTGAAAATAAACAGGAGGTTTAAAATAACACAGTAGGTTCGGAAGGAGGAACTTCCCATCTGCAGAGCTGGGGAGAGGAACGAGAAGTGTCCTCTGAGGGAGCACGTCGCTGCCCTGCCAGCCCGCGGCTGCCTTTCCAAAGGGCCGGGCAGCAAAGCCCAGGAGGGCAGTATCGCCAGAGCAGCCAATGTCCCAGCCCTGCGAGCCAAAAATAAGTTCCATTTCTTTTCTGTCTAAAGGAATCCGGCTTCCTGTGCCTTCTTTTTTTTTCCCTAATGTCTCCCCACGCTCACCTTCCTTGCAGGCACAGCGTTCAGCCAGCCAAAGGATGGAACAAAAATCAGGCAGTATGCACGAAACTGGAAACTGGTACCTGCCTCCCCTTTAACACATTAGATTTGCATTTCGTATTTTGCTTTGGATCCCCGAGAGTCCATAAAGCACTGAGCATACCTGAGGATACGCCGGTAAGCGGCCACAACGATTAGATTTATTGCGGTTTGCTGGGCTGAAATGTAAACGCCGCATTTCGAGAGGGGGGAAACGCTGAACTGCGGGCGCACACGCGCGCAGGCACATGCACGCTCCGTTATCTTATCACCTGGCAGCTGGAAGGGGGAAAGACAGGGAAAAAAAGGGAGGGGTGAAGAAGAACGTGCTCTCACCTTTATTCTTTCTATTGAGGCTTCTATTCTTAACTGCTGGACAGTCCTGCGGGCCTGGGCTATGTTGTTGGTTGTGCTAGCTGTTTTGCCAGACATTTTCAGCGTAGTGGTGAAGCTCTGTTTTGAAAGACAGCGGGTTAGTTTTCCAGAAGGTCAGGCAGCACGTTAAACTGCTTTTACACAGAGGCAACCGCGACAGGCTGCAAAAAGTGCTTTTTTTTTTTTTTCATTATTACTGTTGTGCACAACAGGAGTTGTCAGGTGAGAAGCAGCTCAGCAAATGGTGCTCTGCAACCAAAACAGCCTCCAGAAAAACCCCATTGAGCTCCTGTGCATCCCACTGCTTCCCACTTCCTAGCGTTAATGGGCAACGTGGGTCTATCCACTTAAGCTCTTCCCAGGCCGGAGGGCGGCCAGCACCGCACCGTGCGCCCACCCTCACGCCTGCCACACGCACGGCCGGTCTCCGCCTCCGCTGCGGTGGGACGGATCCTGCGGCGTGGGAAGGGACGGTCACCCCAGGTGGTGCCGGGAGGGAGGAGAGCTGCCGCCTGCCTGCCCGAGCACAGGGGACAGAATCACAGAGTGGTTTGGGTTGGAAGGGGCTTTAAAGACCATCCAGTGCCACCCCCTGCCCTGGGCAGGGACACCTCCCACCACACCAGGCTGCTCCAAGCCCCATCCAACCTGGCCTTGAACCTCCAGGGATGGGGCAGCCACAGCTGCTCTGGGCAACCCCGGCCAGGGGCTCCCCAACCTCACAGCCAGCAATTTCTGCCCAACAGCTCATCTCAATCTCCCTCTGCCAGTGGAAAACCATCACCCCTCGTCCTATCACTACATGCCCTTGTAAAAAGTCCCTGCCCGGCTTTCCCGGAGCCCCTTTCAGACACTGGCCGGGGCTGGAAGGTCTCCCCGGAGCCTTCTCTTCTCCAGGCTGAACCCCCCCAGCTCTCCCAGCCTGTCCTCCCAGCAGAGGGGCTCCAGCCCTCCCAGCATCTCCGGGGCCTCCTCCGGCCCCGCTCCAGCAGCTCCGTGTCCTTCTGCTGTTGGGACCCCTACCAACACCCCCAGTCCCTCTCCCCAGCACTGCTTTCCAGCCCTTGCAGCATGCAACTCGGCATATTTTCATGGAGGTGGCAAAGGAACCTCGTTTGGGTTTGTGCCACAGAGCACCCGCTCGGGGACAGCCGTGCCAGCACCGGGACTGACAGCTGCCTGGCGCTGCCCGTCCCCTTGGACCTGCTCCTGAGTCAGCGCGGGCAGGCGCGCCGTGCTCCCTGCCTGGATGTGGTCACACACGTGTGTCCTGGTTCACTCCTTGCTCTTAGGTGGGGTCAGGAGCACACCTTCTTCCTTAGTCCAACTCGCGGGGAAGCACGTGGCATCCCGGCACACTCTGGGCTCCCCTGTAAGCTGGTGGCACGTGTCGTCCTCGAGCCACTTGCCAGAGTCCCACGGGTAGCTGCAGGTCAGGGGGGTCAATCAGCGCTCGGATCGCTGTTGGATTGGCCAGCTGAGCCCAGTGGAGAGCATCCTCCCTTCTCGCTGGACACCCTCAGAGTGCCAGCCCCGCATCAGGACTGATGCTTTGCATTCCTGCCCAGAGAAGAAAGGACCTGGAGCTGCTCGGTTGTTTGTTTCTGCCACCCCCACACACACGGGCACATGGGAGCAGACAGCAGCGTGTTGCTGAACTTTGCCTTCTTGTTCTCCTTTCCGTAAAGCTGCTGCTGGTGCTGCTGCAGCCCAGCCTGGCCGGAGGGGGCGAAGGAGGCAGAGAGGCCGGGCTGTGCAGCCGATGCGGCCATTCCTCCGCCCGGCCTCGCTGCAGCGGGCTCTGGGAATGGCAGGAACCAGCCATGAAATCCTCCTCCTCCTGCGAGAGGGAGAGGAGGGGACACGCATCTGCGTCTCCAGCTTGAGTGCTACGTCCAGCTGTGGAGACCCCAGCAGCAGAAGGACAGGGAGCTGTTGGAGCGGGGCTGGAGGAGGCCCCGGAGATGCTGGGAGGGCTGGAGCCCCTCTGCTGGGAGGACAGGCTGGGAGAGCTGGGGGGGTTCAGCCTGGAGAAGAGAAGGCTCCGGGGAGACCTTCCAGCCCCTGCCAGGCTCAAGGGGCTCCAGAAAAGCTGGGGAGGGAATCTGGGTCGGGGAATAGAGCCATAGCACAAGGAGCGATGACTTCAAACTAAAAGAAGGGAGATTTAGATGAGATATTAGAAAGAAATTCTTGACTATGAGGGTGGTGAAACCCTGTCCCAGGTTGCCCATCCACCTCTGGTGGATGCCCCATCCCTGGAAACAATCCAGGCCAGGTTGGACGGGGCTCGGAGCAACCTGATCTAGTTGAATATGTCCCTGCCCATGGTAGAGGGGTGGGACTAGATGGTCTTTAAAGATCCCTTCCAACCCAAACCATTCCATAACTCTGTGTAAGTCAGCACTCCTCCAGCATTCACGCTGCTCAGGATTTGGATGTCTTTTAACCTCTTGGTGGTCCCTCAGCTCCTTCAGCTGTACCCAGAACTCACATGACAAGCTCCAGCTCATCCTGGCTATTGGCCCACCACGAGCTGTCCCTTTGCCTGCGCCCCGTCTCCCCGCAGCGCCCTTCCTGCTGCGTGCTCCGGCATCCCCGGCTGTTCCCATCCCCTGCGGCTGCTGCCGGAAGGAAACGACCCATGCACGGAGCAGCAGGAGCAGGGAAGGGCCGAGGACCCTGCAGCACTGCATGCAAAAAAATATCCCTGCTTGCACTGCTGCAGCAAAGAGCTTGTTGGTAAATTATTCAGGTACCCAGGAGTTCAAAGAGCAGTTGGTTTAGGACGGTCCTACCCTGTGACACTGTCCCTCTGTGCCAACCCTCGCACGCAACCTCTAGCAGGACTGTGACCGGCCCTGCCGCTGGCTTTCCACACATCCACGGCAATAATTGGCTCCGTGGTGCTGTGCTTAAATCATTTATTGCATCGCAGGGACTCGAGTCCAAGGGAGCTGCATGTGACCTTTCCAAGCGCCGCACACAGCGTTTCCTCGCAGGCTTCGGGTTTCTCACGCCTCAGCCTCAGTGGCAGCGCTGTTTTTCCAGCCGACGCTCCTGCCTCCCCAGGGAACAGCGTTATTTTGCAGCAAGTCCCCGTTTCAGCACGCGCCGTCATTTCTAGGCTGCTCAGCTCTCCCTGGGCAGAGGGGCTGGAGGTTGGCTCCTGCTACGTGTCAGGCTAATGCAGCCAAGTGCCCCCCTGTCAGACGCGGGATGCCAAAAATCACTGCCACGCACCCCCAGCTCCCCTTGACAGCAGCTCAGGTGCCCACGGTGCCTTCTGCTGGCCCAAAATGCCACGGACCCAGCAGCAACCACCTTCTGCTTCTGTTTGGAGCCGCTCCCTGATCCGCACTCCGTGGCACCGAGCGCACTCGGGTTCCTCCGCAGCCCTGCAATCTACTGGTGAGAGGTGCTGGCAAGTGCTGTGCTAACTGGTATTTCACGCTTTACAGCTCGCAGCCGGCGTCTGCTGCTCTTCGGTTGATGGGAAGCTGGACACGAGCTGGCACCGTGCGCTGGCAGCCCAGAACCCCCCCGGCCCCTGGGCTGCATCCCCACAGCAGGATTCTGCCCCTCTGCTCCGCTCGGGGGAGACCCCACCGGGAATCCTGGGTCCAGCTCCGGGGGTCCCGACAGCAGGAGGACACGGAGCTGTTGGAGCGGGGCCGGAGGAGGCCCCGGAGATGCTGGGAGGGCTGGAGCCCCTCTGCTGGGAGGACAGGCTGGGAGAGCTGGGGGGGTTCAGCCTGGAGAAGAGAAGGCTCCGGGGAGACCTTCCAGCCCCTGCCAGGGTCTGAAAGGGGCTCCAGGAAAGCTGGGCAGGGACTTGGGATCAGGGAGTGGAGCCACAGGACGAGGGGTGATGGTTTTCCACTGGCAGAGGGAGATTGAGATGAGCTGTTGGGCAGAAATTGCTGGCTGTGAGGGTGGGGAGCCCCTGGCCGGGGTTGCCCAGAGCAGCTGTGGCTGCCCCATCCCTGGAGGTTCAAGGCCAGGTTGGACGGGGCTTGGAGCCCCCTGGTGTGGTGGGAGGTGTCCCTGCCCAGGGCAGGGGGTTGGCACCAGATGGCCTTTAGAGGTCCCTTTCAACTCCAACCATTCTCTGATTCAGCCATCCCAGCAGTGAATCACAAGTGAAGCAGCTTGCTGTTTTCCCCAGCTACATCCGCACCAGTAATGGTGCTGCCATAGCTGGGGACAGCCAGCAGCAGGACACGGGGACTTTCCTCCCATCGGCTCCGGCAGAGCAATTGCCAAGCGGCAGGTAACCCCTCCTGCTCAGGCGCAGGTAGGGGGGACATTCACAGTTCATAGCAGGTATCACTAAAAACTTGTTTCCTCTAGCAAATATTAAGAACATACTCATGAATCTCTCCGATCTGCATGAATGGAGTGGCCACAGAACAGCCCCTGCTCCGCTCGCTGGCTCACCTTCCCAGTAACTCTGCATCCAGAGGCAGGAGCCAAGGTTGAAACCCAGAACGAGTGTAAATGCTGCATATGCTCCAAACGACCGATTTCAGGGCAAATCACAGAAGGTCTTTTGTCATTTTGGAACCTTTAAACGTGGGCCAGTTTAGAGATCACATCTCCGAGCAAGCGCTCTGCAGCAGGAGACGCACCGGCCGTTCCAGGGACGCGCTGCATTGGAAGCGTGCACCGTCCCCCCCTCTAAATATTTCATAGAATCACAGAATCACTTGGGTTGGAAGAGACCTTCAAGATCATCGAGTCCAACCAGAAACCTACACTGCCAAAACCCCCCCTAACCCATGTCCCTCAGCACCACGTCTGCCCGGCTTTTAAATACCTCCAGGGACGGCGATTCCACCACCTCCCTGGGCAGCCTGTGCCAATGCCTGAGAACCCTTTGGGTAAAGAAGTTTTTCCTAATATCCAACCCGGGGGTTCTGTATGCAGCTTCCAGGAGTAAAGCTGGAGCAAAGCTGAGGATATTTGGGCAGAAGGGACATGGGGACCGGAGGACAGCTTGTGAGGTGGGGTCGCTTCAGCTGCGCGATAGCTGGGCCAGCATCCCGAGTCTCGGTCGGTGGCAGCCAGCCGCTGCCCCGCCTCCCCACAAGCCCCTCATCACCCCAAATTTTCCCCCAAATTCCTGCTGTGCTCCAGAGAGGTCACCTACGGGCCGAGTCGCACGTGATTCACCGCTTGCCACCTGCGGAAGGTAATTAATGCAAGATTTTAAAAAGCCAACAGGATTTTTCCTCTGCCAAGCAGCGTTCCCTCTGTGGCACCGGCTTGACCGAGGACACGGGCACTCATCCTCGCTCGCTCCGCGGCGCTGCCTTCGTGGCGGCCCGAAGGCACGGAGCCTGCAGGAAGGCAGCCCGTCCTCCCGCCCCGCAATCCGCTCCCAGCCCTCGTTTCATCCCTGCCCGGCCAGGCAGGAGGTGACGAAGCCAAAGCGTGAGTCAGCGCCGGGCAGCTGGGACGCAGCCCTGACGGGGCAGCGCTGGGAGCGAGCCCAGGGACCCCGCTCCCAGGGACGGGCGCTGGTTTGGCCGGAGCGGGGCTGCCGTCTCCCAGCGCCGCCGTCTCCCTACCGGCTGCGGAGTTTGGGGAGCGGTGCCTGCTGCGGGGAGCTGGGAAGCCTTTGCCTGCTTTGGCTGTGGGGAGGAGAGGTAGAGATGCCTGGGAGTCCCAAATACCCTCTGTATCGACACCACGGCACAAACTCTCAGTTACTAACCCAAATCCACCATATTACAACCAAATTACTGCTAATCACGGAGCTGGAACAGCAAGTACACAGTGTATGCGTCCGGAATTACTAATATTTGTAACACCCAAATATTAGAATGCATTTTGATGGCACATTCAGTGATTCAATCTGCAAATTAGCCAAGAGGAGAGGACTGCTGGCTGACACAGCATAACCACCTTTGTCTGGAAACAGTCGTAAATCTGCTCGCCAAGGTTTAATATTCAGACATTTTGCTTTACTGCTGGGAAAGGGCAAGCTACGCGGAGCACGCTGCTCGTTGTACGAGATGATGGAAGGTGTACGCTGAATGCATGTCGTGTTATTTGTAGAACACAAAGGGAAAACTCTCTGGAATTCAAGGCAAAGGCCGTGGTGCGTTAACCAGCTGGGACGGAAGCCCTGCAGTGCCATGACTCACAGAAGAAGGCCTCTTCCCGTTCGAGTCAGGGATGGCCAACACAACGAGCCGGGGAGGCTCGCGCCACGCCGGGCAACACGGGGATGTACTGTGTGCTGCACCACCATTCTACAAAATGCAATTCTATAAAATCAGGAGAATTACCTCGCATCCCGCAGCTGACACGCCTGGTGTGATGCGATGCCATCCAGAGGGACCTGGACAGGCTTGAGAACTGGGCCCGTGCCAACCTCCCGAGGTTCAACACGGGCAACTGCAAGGTCCTGCAGGTGGGTTGGGCAACTCCTGGTATGAATCCAGGCTCAGGGATGAATGGCTGGAGAGCAGCCCCCAGGAGAGGGACTGGGGGTGCTGGCGGGGGAGAAGCTCACCAGGAGCCGGCACCGTGCGCTGGCAGCCCAGAACCCCCCCGGCCCCTGGGCTGCATCCCCACAGCGGGGGCAGCAGGGCCGGGGGGGGATTCTGCCCCTCTGCTCCGCTCGGGGGAGACCCCGCCTGGAATCCTGGGTCCAGCTCCGGGGGTCCCGACAGCAGGAGGACACGGAGCTGTTGGAGCGGGGCCGGAGGAGGCCCCGGAGATGCTGGGAGGGCTGGAGCCCCTCTGCTGGGAGGACAGGCTGGGAGAGCTGGGGGGGTTCAGCCTGGAGAAGAGAAGGCTCCGGGGAGACCTTCCAGCCCCTGCCAGGGTCTGAAAGGGGCTCCAGGAAAGCTGGGCAGGGACTCGGGATCAGGGAGTGCAGCCACAGGACGAGGGGTGATGGTTTCACACTGGCAGAGGGAGATTGAGATGAGCTGTTGGGCAGAAATTGCTGGCTGTGAGGGTGGGGAGCCCCTGGCCGGGGTTGCCCAGAGCAGCTGTGGCTGCCCCATCCCTGGAGGTTCAAGGCCAGGTTGGACGGGGCTGGGAGCAGCCTGGTGTGGTGGGAGGTGTCCCTGCCCAGGGCAGGGGGCGGCACTAGATGGGCTTTAAGGTCCCTTCCAGCCCAAACCGTTCTGTGTTTCTATGATTCTGTCCTGAGGGGCAGACCAGGACCCGATGACAGCAGGGTCAGGACCACATCCAGAGCTTGGTGCCACAGAGCCGGGGACACGACGGCCATGGGGGAGCCCCCACCTCCCTGACTGCTGCTGCAGGTCATCCTGCCCGGACCCTGAGCTCTGTCAGCCGCTCACCAGAGGCGGTGAGAAGGACCAAGCTGGAGGTCCTGTGACACTTGATGGTAGCACCCGAGCCGGGACACATGTAAGCTCTGCCAGCAAACCTACTCCGTGATTCCTCAATGCTATCCATAGGTGAGCAGAGCCAGCAGACCTGCACCTCTTGGGGACTGTCCGAAGAGCTGCAGCCTCAGATCCGACGGATACCTCAAGTAGGCTGCACTCCACAGCACCGTCTGCGCATTTCAAACAGCATGCAGAAACATACCCGGAGCCTTCTGTTACTAGACTTTTGGGGCATTTAACCTGATAATTTGAGGAATTTAATTATTGCAAGGCGAATTGTTAAGCTAAAGTTCCTAGAAAGGACGCTTAAAATGACACAGATTTTGTGGTTTTTGTTCAACAGTTCCTGCTGTGCCACGAGAAGTGGGCAGGGGGTGGCGGCTCTGCTGCCACAGCCCCTTTCCAACGCACACCACCAGCTCCTGGGCCCCATTCTGCTCAAAGCCATTAATGCATTCGTACCCAAATTTTGAGACTCCTGCCCACTGAAAGCATGTGATCGCAACGGGGAACTACCAGACCAGGGACTTGGCTGGATCTGGGTTTTGTCACCTAATCCTGGCACTTGCTTAGGCTGCAGAGTCCATCTGGGACTTCTGCTCAACCGCTGCCCCCCAGCACAGCCTCCCACCGCGGCACCCGACGGGATGCAGACGGCGCTCCCAGGTAGGCAATGCCATGCCCAGGTGCCCAAAGCAAGGAACAGCTCGCCAAAAACATCAGCAACCCTTCCCCGGGCCCAAGGAGAGGTGCTGATGCCACGTCTGGAGGATGTTCTTGCTACGGGACTGTCATTTCTAGAAGGAGTCCTCCTGCACCAGCAGCAGCAGAGGAAAGAACCCTGCTCCGGACAGACAGCGAGTCCACAGGCACCACGTGGGAGACGTGGAAATATAAAACAGTGTCTTGGCTACGTGGAACTGAAATGGTAGGAGAGGAATTTCAAAGGGATTTCTCATGTTTAGGTCGTATCATGAAGAAGAGAGATGTGAGGCTGCTGGCTACTTTGGGAAATTTGCTCTGCAAAGAATACAGTGAGAAATCAGAAGACCCTGCACCTTTTTGGGGGTTCGGTTTTGACCAGGATCAACTCCCAGGATCAGAGCACCGCGTTCACCCTGCTCTCCCTGCCTCCTCCTCCTCGCCAGCACCGGAGGGCACCTGGCCAGAACCTCTGCAAGACTCCGGGGACCGAGGTGGCCGATTGACTCCTGGGACAGGCACAGGCACACCAACCCCAGCAGCTTCGCTGCCGTATTGCCCAGAAGGACCCACAGATGATGGTCGCAGCTGCAAAAGCTTCCCCACACCCGACAGGCTCACGCATTCCTGAAAAATGAGACTTCCAACCAAGAACCTCCAACATGCGCTGTTAGAGCTGATAAATGCAGCTGCCAAGTTTGACAATGAACTCTGCTGGTGCCTGGCAAGCTGACTGCAAGCGCTTTAAAATAATCGTTTCTGGAATAACAGGGAGCTGTCTCACCCAGATATAGAATCACAGAATCACTTGGGTTGAAGAGACCTTCAAGATCATCGAGTCCAACCAGAAACCTACACTGCCAAACCCACCCCTAACCCATGTCCCTCAGCACCACGTCTGCCCGGCTTTTAAATACCTCCAGGGACGGCGATTCCACCACCTCCCTGGGCAGCCTGTTCCAATGCCTGAGAACCCTTTCCGTAAAGAAGTTTTTCCTCATATCCAACCTAAACCTCCCCTGGCACAACTGGAGGCCATTTCCTCTTGTCCTGTGGCTTGTTCCTTGGGAGAAGAGATTGACCCCACCTGGCTATAACCTCCTTTCAGGGAGTTGTAGAGAGAAAATAAATAAAATATGAAAGCACGGATCCACTACAAACTGAACCCAAACTCCCCGCAGACCCTGAAGTTTTCATTTATTACACTGAAAGACTACGGTGTAAGAAAAACCCAACCCAAAGCAATTTATTTTTATAAAGTAACTCATGCATCTCCGAGAGCTGAGATAGTACAAGACTAGCTGATTCCTCCAATTCTAGTACTTAAAAAAAAAAAGACATAAGGATAAAAAAAAAAGAGTTACTGCAAAATGAAAAGATGAACAGTTCTCCTCCCATTTCGCCGGGGCAAGCCTGGGCTGACTTTGCTCAGCTTTCCCTTCCCCAACCCCAAGCCACAGCCCCCAAACCCCTTTTGCCACTGAAAAGGTTTGAGTTTCTCTGCAGCGTCTTCCCATCCTACATAAATGACCTCGTTAGGAAAGTTTCAGTGCTTATTTTCCCAGCTGGTTAGCTTTGTTAATAAATTAGATGTTTAAAAAAAACACAACCAAACAACCCCAAACCGTAACATTTGAAAATTAAATTGCTATGTTTCCTCATCTTCAAACAAACATAAGCAGCATTACTTTAATAGTCCTCCTAAGATTACTAAATCTCTTCTACAGAGAGATTTACAAACTAGGTCATCACCCAATAATACTGTTTTCCCTCCGAGTTCCTGGCAACCTACCCTTATTAACGAAGCTGCCGCGGCCATCTCGAGCCGCAGGATTTCTCATGGGGTACACTTGATTTCAGATGACAGCAACAAACTGCGCAAAACTCTGCAGATTTGTATCGGCAGCATACGCGGTCCTGCAAGAACTTGGGGTTTCGTGCCCTCGGAGCCCGGGGCAGGGTTTTCTGGGACAGGGATGTCTCCAGGGATGTCTCCTGGGAGAATTAAGTCACTCTCTAAAGAGAAGACCACTCTGTCAGGGAGGGCACTGCTCCAATTTCTAGGAACGAAGCCTTCCCGCTCAGTGGGCAGCCCCCGGCCGAAAGCAAAGACACCCCAAGAGCTCAACTCGTCCCATCACTTTTCTCCTCGGCATCTCCCCTGTCCCCCAGCACTCACCGTCACCACTACTCATTCTCTGGCAAAGGGACCAAATCCCAAAGTTCCAAGGGGTTTTCCAGCTCACGCGGCCGGTGGGATCTGGCGCAGTTGCAGGCTGGCGGCGAGCCGTGGTTGCCTCCCCGGTGAGCGGCAGCCCCCGTCCGGCGCAAGCTCTGGAAACACCGACGTTTTACCACAGATGGGTATTTTTCCCAGTATGATTTTCCCAGCTGTGCTGGCCAGCCTAACAAAACAAGCAAGTTTCACACTCGTGCTTGGCGGCGGCTAGCGAGGGGCTCGCAGGTTGGCCTGCCTTCTCCAGCCACGCCACCCCAAAACCCTGCTCTTTTGCCCCAAAAACCTACAAGGCCACCACCACAGCACCGCGCTTCTCCAGGGAGCTGGGACGACCTTTCTTTATTTGCCGTCCCGAGCACACGGTGCAGTTTGCCTTTCCCCTTCTTAACCCAAGGAGGCTGGCGGAGCCGCAGGGGGCAGCGCGAGGGACAACTGGAAGAAGAGTTTCCATCGCGGCGGCGTGACCCCCGCCGGGACCCACCGACGTCCAGCCCACGGAACGCCACGGCACAGGCTACCGTGCGCTCGTTGTCACCCCACCGTGTCATTTGCCACTGTGCATCCCTCCCCCTGCTCCATGGGAAAGCTGTCGGAAGTGAAAGGAAGGATGACGGGGAAGGTGCTAATGAGGCTGGGAGGGAGCGGGGCTGCCTGCCCTCCCCGGGTACCGCAGGCTCCCGGAGCCACACGCTGCGCTGGCGCCCTGTAATTAACAGCGGAGCCGACAAACGCGTGGAGCAGATACGCCAGCGGGAAGGCTTAGCTCGTCCTTTGGGGAAAATACCTTTTTGCACCGAAAACTGAGGACTTAGGCTTGTTTAAGAAGAGGAGGATGCTCCCCAGCCGCACTTGGCCAGGTTCAACCGCTCAGAGCGACACACACGAAACTTCCCGCACGCTTCATAGACCTGCGTTCTTTCCTTTCTTATAAATGACAACAGAAACACCTATAAACAGGTGGAGCTGCCCCCCTCCCCCTAGAAAAACTCCATTTTTCAAGGCCTTGCCCTATTTCTTTCCGCAGGCTTTAGGTAAGGAGGTTACAGTGCAGCGGGCGCTCAGAGCCGCAGCCTCAGCAGGTACACAGCTGGGCACGGAACTGGAGCTCCCACCGGGATAATTAAACACCAATACATCTTTTTTTACTCTTTCAGAGCCAGGATTTACGAACCACCTGCTGAGTGAAATGTAATTAAATCATCCCTGCTTAAGTACACCCGGGCATCGCCCCGCACCTCTGCTTTGCAAACAGCTCCCGATTCGCTCCAGTTGGGTAAATTCAGCTTTCACTGCAGCTCCGAAACCTTGCAGCAGCCGAATAAAGGTTCAAAAGGGTATCTCCTTACTATTTCTTCTCCAGTAAAATAGCTCTGAAGTTGAGTAACTCAAACCTGTAGATCAATACAGCGAATTGTACAAAACACAAACCGACAACGCTAAAAACCACGGCGTCTAAAAGCATGCGAGGCGTTGCCACGCCGGCAGCCCCGGCTTTTCCAGGGCGACAGCCCACAGCTGGGGGTCGGCGCGGATCTAAAGTTACAGCTAATCTGCAAATCCAAGTTTCTAAGGCATCGCCTTTCCCAAGCCCTGTGGTGGGTGATATGGTCCCCCCGTGCGACGGAGATGGTGCAGGGGCTGCAGGGGGGCGGCAGCGGCACGGCAGGCTTCAAATTCGGCAAGGAAACCGCGAGCAGAGGACACGAGCAATTCCAAACCCAGGGAGAGGTGGCCACCCTTCCCGGTGACCCCCCCGCAGCGCTGGCAGAGGGGATCCCTCCTCGCCACGGGCGTTGCACAGCACCCACCGCAAAAAGCTCTCTGCTGGGGGTGCTGCCCCCCCTGCACCCCGATGGGTCGGAGGGGTCACTATCCCAGGGAGCCGCCGCTGCCGGCAGCTCCTCCAGCTTGGAAATGTTTGGATGCTGCTGCCCGCTTCAGCCTGCTAGGAAAAAAAAAAAAAAAAAAAGAGGAAAAAACCACCACCACCGAAATTATTTTGATTTTCTTAAAAAATACAGTAATAGGGGGAAAAAAAAAAGCATCGAACAAGCAGCTTGACAAGTTCCAAGCTGGGCCGCGCATCCAGCCCACCCCCTGCCCGCGCTGCCCTGCCCTGAGCCGGGGACCGAAGCCGGCGCTGGGCACGGAGCTGCACACGCATCCCCGAGGAGCGGCTCAGCAGTGCCGGGCGGCCTTTGGGCAGCGTTTCTGCCCCAAAAAACCAACCACAACGTGGAACCGTGGCACCTTGTGTTTACGGTTCCAGTGGTGCCACAACAAACGCTGCAGGTTGACAAGTGAAACTGTCCCCAGCCCGGCAGCCTGCCCCGTCCTTGCTGGAACAATTTTAAGCTGGATCCGTTTTGCCTGTTGCCATGGATAATAAAGACGCTGCCCACTACTTCCCAGCGCTGCCTGCAAAGCCATTTTGCGGTGACTTTCCTTACTCACACCGTCCTCCTGACACCCGTTCACCCCCCGGCCTTCAGCTGGGGTTCTGCAAACAATTTGGAAACAGCAGAGCACCAAACCCCAAATCCAGCTGTCCCCTCCTGCCTGCCTACACCCCCTGCAGCTAGCGGGAATAAGGGACATACTCCTGTCCTAGCAGAGCCCCGGAGATGCTGGGAGGGCTGGAGCCCCTCTGCTGGGAGGACAGGCTGGGAGAGCTGGGGGGGTTCAGCCTGGAGAAGAGAAGGCTCCGGGGAGACCTTCCAGCCCCTGCCAGGGTCTGAAAGGGGCTCCAGGAAAGCTGGGCAGGGACTCGGGATCAGGGAGTGGAGCCACAGGACAAAGGGTGACAGTTTCAAACTGGCAGAGGGAGATTGAGATGAGCTGTTGGGCAGAAATTCCTGGCTGTGAGGGTGGGGAGCCCCTGGCCCAGGTTGCCCAGAGAGGTGGGAGATGCCCCATCCCTGGAAACATTCCAGGTCAGGTTGGCCGGGGCTTGGAGCAACCTGGTCTAGTGGGAGGTGTCCCTGCCCAGGGCAGGGGGTGGGACTGGATGATCCTTAAGGTCCCTTCCACCTCTAACCATTCTGTGATTCTTTGATCTCTGAAGTCAGCAATTTTGCTTCCAAAAATACAGAGAGTAGATTGGTTGGGCAGGAAGGTGGCATTTTTGTGGTTGCTTTTGCTCTATAAAGCTCCTGACTCCTCCTGGGGCTGAGACGCACCATTGCCCAGGGCACAGCTGGTCCTCGGCAGGGTGAC
>VZSF01009413.1:55390-68640 GCA_013398295.1 Chionis minor | reverse complement strand
CCCCCCCCACCCCCGATCAGACAACGCTTTGCAGCCCCCCTGCCCCCACGCGACAACTCCGTCCCACTCCTGATGGTGAGCAGCACCTCCCCTCCACCTCGGCGCTTATCCAGCAGACGTCCCAAGGAGCTGCCTACCCTGCACCGTGCAGCCCGGCATCAGTCTGCTTCAGGGTGAACGGGCACTGCAGGAGGGAAGCCCCTCCTTCACCCCCAGCCTGGTACAGCAGGACATCATGCTGGTGGGGGCGCTGGAAGCAGCATGGAGACGAACCAGCAGCTACAGTCAGAGAATCATTTAGGTTGAAAAAGACCTTTAAGACCGTTGAGTCCAACCCTAAACCTAACACTGCCAAGTCAAGGTCAGTCCTCCTTGGAGCGGGGAGGAGGAGCTGCAATGGCTCCTGGAGGGGTCACGTAAGGAGGGGGTGATGCCAGAGCCCCTCTCCGGCACCTGGGCTGACTGTAGGCTACATGCACCACCACTATGTGCCACCACTGCTACGTGCACCACGCGCAGCAGCGGGGTGGGGGGTGGTTCAGGGTAAGGTTTCCGCAGGTTCTCCGGGTGCTGCGAGCGCTTCTGCACGTGCTGCTTTCCCAGGCGCCTGTGTGGGAGCACGGAGGCTGGCGGCTGGTCGGGACTTGAACGCCGGTTGTTGGTTTTCCTACGGGGCAGACATGGCTGCTCAGGAGCAGGTTTGTTACGACTTGCAGAACCTAAAAACTCTCCCAAGTCCAAGCCAGGGGGCCCGATACTGGCATTAAATGCTGTAGCTGGGTGCAGAAATAAACAACTCTATTCCGAGGGTGCATCGTAGCACAGAATCACAGAATAGTTTGGGTTGGAAGGGACCTCTAAAGGCCATCTAATTCCAACCCCCTGCCCTGGGCAGGGACATCTTCAACTTGCTCAAAGCCCTGTCCAATCTGACCTGGAATGTTTCCAGGGATGGAGCATCTCCCACCTCTCTGGGCAACCTGGGCCAGGGGCTCCCCACCCTCACAGCCAGCAATTTCTTCCCAATAGCTCATCTCAATCTCCCTCTGCCAGTTTGAAAGCCATCACCCCTCATCCTATCACAACAGGCTCTGATAAAAAGTTTGCACCCAGCTTTCCTGGAGCCCCTTTCAGACCCTGGCAGGGGCTGGAAGGTCTCCCCGGAGCCTTCTCTTCTCCAGGCTGAACCCCCCCAGCTCTCCCAGCCTGTCCTCCCAGCAGAGGGGCTCCAGCCCTCCCAGCATCTCCGGGGCCTCCTCCGGCCCCGCTCCAGCAGCTCCGTGTCCTTCTGCTGTTGGGACCCCCGGAGCTGGACCCAGGATTCCAGGTGGGGTCTCCCCCGAGTGGAGCAGAGGGGCAGAATCCCCCCCCGGCCCTGCTGCCCCCACTGTGGGGGGTGTCCATCTTCCCATCACAGCCAGGTGGGTCAGCGTACAGAGACATGGTTGCACGCAAGCGTCAAAAAGTCTCTGCCATTGTGCTATTTCACAGCCTTTATTTTTTAAAGTTTAGGTCCCCGAGGGAAGAATCTGCTGGAGGAATCCCAAAGTGCTTGGCATTACCTTCAGCCAAGCAGCTCGCCTCTCCGCGCTGGAGCAGGCCTGGAGGGGGACGGCACTCGCTGCGAGCATTCGGCGTCCCAGCAAGCGCCGACACGTGCCCCCTGGGATCCTGCACGTCCCAGCACGCAGCGGCACCTTTCCACAACCGCCTGGTGAAGCGCATGCCGGCTCCCACGGCTGGCTGGGAGACCATGCCGGGGTTGAGCATCCCAGCGTAAGGCTCCGGCTGCTCCTGCCTTCCCGCACGGGGCGGCGGGGGATCCCCAGACCCTTTTCCAACCACCTCCGTTTCGCTGCCCAGCAGGACTGGGCTTTTTGCAGGGGTGACCCGCAGGGAGGGTGGGAGAGGCAGAGCGTCCCCAACGGCAGTGGCAGGGGGGAGAAAGCCACATCTGGGGGATGCCTCTGCCCACCTGAAATCCAAATTGCCTTTGGGGGTGCTGCTTCTCCCCCAGCATTGACCACGCAGGGTGCCTCGGGTTGGCCGCACAGGCAGCAGGTCCCAGGGTGTTGTTACTGGGAAGCCAGGACGAGTATGGAACGTGGAAAAAGAGCGGAAGGGCCGGTGCGGAGGAAGCACAGGGTGTGCAGCCCTGATCTATCGCACTTGCCGGACACAGCCCAGCCCACGCCGATTCCTGCGTGCAGGTATCCACAGCCCCTCTCTGGGAGCGCTCTATCACATCCACACCTTCAACGTAAATACTCCAAAAGTTATCCGCGCCGATCTTCCAGAAACAGGGACCCACTGTCCTAGTTGTAACCCTAATTAGAGAGCACTGGAACGAGGAGGGCATGTTCGGCACTCCTCCTGCTCCAACCGGTTGCTCTGCTCGGGGAAGCAAACAGTACCTCCAGCAAAACAGCCCCTTCCCAGTTCACCCACCTCTCGCGCCTGCGCAGGGCGATCCCATCAGGGCAAAGCTGCACCTCAGCCAGCACCTTGCTCTGCTTATGCACCCAACCTCGTTTTTCCAGCAGCGGGTGCAGCCAAAGGGAAAGCCCGGGGCGGCTGGCAGGGTTCCTGCTGCCCCGCTCCCGGCGCGGGGCCGTGCTGACACCCAGTGGAAACCATGGCGAGACGCCTGGTGGAGGGAACGCCGCGGCGGAGATCTTTTCCTTCTGCTATGCTAATAAATACAATGGAACATAAAACCTGGTTAGCAGGAAAACACCGGCGCCCTGCCCTCAGCAAGAAAACAGAACCGAGCAGTAAAATGAAATACGGATTAAAGACACTTTCTGGTCATTTCTTTCACTACGGTACCGACACCTGACAAAAGGAGAGACGAGGTTGGGCGATACGCCGGAGCTTACCGGGACGACTCAGAGACACTCGTGCACTTTGCAGTACCAAACGCAGCACCCGGAATGCTAACTTCCCAGCAAAAACAGCGACCATGACCGCCCACGAGCTCCTAGCTGGCTCCGGGGGTACCAGTGGAGCTGCGAGCAGCCCCCTGCTCCCTGGGTAGTGTTCAGCAGCGCGGCTGTGGCTGCCAGCCGTGGTGCCAGCACCGGTGGCCAGGGGAAGGTTTCCACTCCTGCCTCCGCAGCCACGGCAAAGCAAACCACCAGTACCAGCGGCGACAGCGGCGGCTGGCTGCTCCCCAGCACGTGAGGAGAAGGACTTGATTTTTAAACAGTTATCAGGCGAGATTTATGATGGCAGCAGAAATATCTTTCACGCCCTAGAAGAAGTTTGGGTTTGGTAAAAGAAAACAAGATCCTCCCCAAACAAAACCAACTCCTTTGCATATTCAAGGAGCACGCACACAGAAAAGCTGAGGCGTCGGGCAGCCGCCCCACTCGCACGCAGTGTTTTTGGACGTGGACGCTTTGGGATGCAGCCCCGTTTTGGTTTTGGGATGCAGCCCCAGCACAGCACCGCCGCTGAAGGGATCAGGGCACCTCAGGCACCCCACAAACCCCACCTCCTGTTTCTCTGGGCGCAGAAGGTTCTGTTTCGCACAAAGCCACCCGGTCTTTTCTACAGCCAGCACAAGTACAGATCTCACACGCGACACGAGCTCAAAGCAAACACAGACACGGGGTTTTACACATCAGAGGTACAAAAGCGAGGTGCAAGCTCTGCTCAGTCTGCCTGCCTCTTGGTCGGATTACCGTGTATATCAGCAGATTTCAAAGCTGCTTTTACAGCAGAAAAGATACAGTGCAACAAACTCTACTTCCACCTGGAGCCCTCGGAGCAAGTGCAGTAACTAGGGCCAGGTCAGCCACGGGAGCGTGGAGAATAAAAGCTCCTTACAGCACGGAACACCAGTTCGTGATGTTTGCTTCTTCAAAGAACTTACACTGGAGAATATTTAGAGATTTTACAGCTGAGATCCTTCTGTAAAGTTATAAGTTACGAACAACGCTGCCAGTGTTTTAATTAGTCTTTCTAAAACGTACAAAAATCCTGCATAACATGAAATGAAAGACAACAGACAACTCCCAAGATCTTCAACTCCATTCAGCATTCTGGGTACTCAATTAAGGATTCCTTCATAACCTCCATTTCACAAGTTATCCCCGTACCATCCGGCTCATCAAAACTGGGCTGTAGCGACGTTTGGTTTTCAAAGTCAGCCTCCATACATGCGATTCTGCCAAACCCAATTTACTTGTTGGGAAACAAGTAGTGGGAAAAAACGCTTTTATTTTCCTCTGCGTTTTTTCCGACTTAGCTTTTTATATCTTTAGTACAAATGAAAGCCATGAAAACTGACTTCTAGATCAAGGTTACTTTGAAAAAACATCTAAGCAGTATTATTTTAAAGACATCGGCCTGGAGTCATTAGCAAAGACAACCTGTCCCTAACGAAGTGTGGCACAGTTTCTCTACAGAAGGTCCCCGTCTCTCCCCACAGGGCGCTACCCAGCTAACTCACACCAGAAAGACATGCACGAACTACAAAGAGACATTTGCAAAGAGACTTTTAGTTGTATCAAAAATCAGTTCATCTTACAGCATGCAAAGCAGGAGCGGTCCTTGATTAAAGCACCAGTCTGGGAGTCACAAGATCCAGCTTGGCCTCAGGTTACGTGACCTTCAGCAAATTCTTTTGCCTAAAAGAGAGATAAAGGCGAGGACACTGGTGGGAGATGCTCTGTGAAGAGCCCCGTGGGTCTGAGCTCAAAGTCACTAACAGGGTGCAAAGCATTTCCCGGGCTTCTTGGTGACATGAATTTATCCAAGTACCTAGTTTAAGGAAGGGGCAAATACAGGAAGAGGAATTTGCATTCCACGATAGTCAAACAAAATACACGTAACACAGCAAACACAGAAATTGCGACGGCTTCCACGCTGCCCCTCGCCAACCGGTGTAGCAAACAAGGAAAAGCCTCATTTCCACGGGAGAAGCAGCGCACTCCAAACAGCCTCTCTGTCCCCCAGTACCCAGTGGGAAGGTGGCCAGGTAGCTAAGAGGGAGGCAAAGAAGTGTCAGCAGCCACTGCTGCTAACGCCCTGGAGAGCGGGCAGCAGCCAGCGCCGAGCCTGCCCGGCTACCGTGCCTGCCACGGAGCCGCTGCCGTCCTTGTGGCCTCTCTGCCACAAAGCTGCAGAGTACTTTGTATTTTTTTTCTACTCCAGAATACAATTAAATCACTGGGATTTGGGACTTGTTATGCTGCTGTGTATTTTGCATGAAAGAAAGGAATAAGCGTGTACTGGAAACTCACCTACATAGGCAGTCTTGCTACCTCTCCAGATTTTATCGGTGTAACGATCCTGAAACAGAGTAAAATAAAAATTTTAAGTACTTCACAGCGCAAGAAAGCCAAAGCTAAGCAAGGTTAGCACTTGTGGTTTAATTCTAGTCACAAAGACCACAGTATTTTGCGATGGGCCTCACTGAAAAAAGCTACCTCAAACCTTTCTTGTGGCCAGCTCCCCTTTTTCCCTTCCCAAGGACATGGCATTGGGCGGCCAAGTCCCTCTGGCCATCTCCCAAACATGAATGAATTCATAGAATCGCAGAGTGGTTTGGGTTGGAAGGGACCTCTAAATGCCATCTTGTTCCACCCCCCTGCCCTGGGCAGGGACACCTCCCACCACACCAGGCTGCTCCCAGCCCCGTCCAACCTGGCCTTGAACCTCCAGGGACGGGGCAGCCACAGCTGCTCTGGGCAACCCCAGCCAGGGGCTCCCCACCCTCACAGCCAGGAGTTTCTGCCCAATAGCTCATCTCAATCTCCCCCCTTCCAGTTTAAAACCGTTCCCCCTCGTCCTGTCACTTCACTCCCTGATCCAGAGTCCCTCCCCAAGTTTCCGCAGCCCTTCTGCCTCCTCACTGCTGCTCCGGCTCCTCCTGGAGCCCACGCTCCCGAGGCAGAGGTCCCACCCAGACCCGCGGCCGACGAGGCTGAGAGGCAGCTGTTCGAAAAACTACTGGCTTTAAAACAAGTTCAACTACTCGGGGTAAAGCCCTGAGCAGGTTTAGGTTAAGCACCAGCGCAGCCGGTGTTGGGCACACGCATTACTTTGCCTCCTGTAGACTTCTCCGAGACGTACGACGCCTCCATTGAGAGATTCTACCAGCTGTGCTTAAACCACAGGAGAAACAAATCTGAGAGCCCACGTTTCCTTCGGAGGCCTACACACACCGAGAAAAAAAACCCTTGGAATTTGATCAATCCTAAAAAATACCACCTCCTGCGCCAGATACCACTCACTGCTGCAAGACTGGCAAACCCAGAGTACGCTACTTTTAATGCCATTCTCAAACTTCCGTTGTATTAAACGCTCATTTTAAATGAAAACTATACAACGATGACAATTCAACGAGGGCAGCAATTTTCTACGAGTTTTTGGTCACGGATGATAGTGGAATTGGGCGCTTGATATGCACAAGCCCGCACCGCTAAGATCAGAAACCAGCAATGAAGAACAGGAGGGTTTATTTGTTTAAAAACATCTCTCTAATACAAACACAAACCAAGCTGGCTGCCTTGATGCTATGAGTAAAAGAGAAGGTGATAAAGACCATAAGGTGACATGCCTTCCGTGCCAGCTAGAGGAAGAACTTTATTTCCAAATAAAGTTGTCTTTCTTTGTATTCCCATCACTGTAAGTCTAAGGACGCGCACGTTCAGTGCGATACACACACACGGCTGTGCAAATACACACCGTAAAGTTCTAAAGCAGCAACTGCTAATCGACCATTGACCGGTAATTGCTATGTTAACATTTCCTGTCATTTCAAATGCGCGTTTATATACTTTTGCATCCCTGGAGAGACACCCACTGTCAAACACGGTGCAAAACACGGATTATACGCACCAGGCGTTTACCAAACCGGCAAAGCAGCTGGGGCCCAGCTAACTCATTAACCAGGGCATGGCAGGGTCCTGAATCACCACTGACACTTTTTGGAAGAAAAACAACCATCTTTTGCCAACCGGCCGGTGGAGATCTGGCGCAGAGCCCCGATGCTGCTCTGTAACTGGCCAAATAATGCAATTAGCTCCGAGATTTCCCATCCCCGGTATCCATGAAACGCAGAGCCAGTTCCCGGCACACTAAACCCAGCAGAGCGACAGCCACGACCGCCAGCGGGGAAGAGTTTCCCCCATTCCCAGGAAACAAGGGGGAAAAACAGCCCAGAAAATTCCCAAGGGATGGTCCTTATCAAGGCAGCGAGGTGCCGGCTGCCGTGGGCTGGCAGCACGGGCAGCGTCCCCTTTATAAACCACACACCCCTTCCCGGGTTGGCAACGGCATCGACATTTTAATAGCCACTCTTAAAAAAAAAAATCATTGTAGGGAGTAGGAAAATAAATCGCATTCAAAATCACGGCCAGCCCTTGCTGTCCCACTGCCAAGCTTGTGCTTTTCACATACAGACAAAAATAAATGCAACGCGTCACCCTCGGGAACATACGCGTGACGGCCGGGCTGTGCGAAATACCAGTTTTAACGGAAAAGCTTCTGCTTTGCTTATCTCTGCAAGTTCTCCCTCTGGACACACACCCTGAAAATCGTTAAGGAAAAGTAAGAAAAATTTTTAATCCCTTGACTTCTGCTTCCTGACGGGAGATCAAAACACAGAGGCAAAACAATCTTTAAATGCAAGGAAAAAATAAATACGGCTCATAGGGGCCGCTTTCCACCCTAGAGGCATAAAGACTTGATATTCCTTGCCTAATCAAAGCTCCTATCAAATTAGCCATAAAAACCCACAAACCCAACATTACTAGCATAGTTTGAAGCCGGCGTAATGCCCCCCCGCCCTCCCCGCTCCAAAACGCTCCTTACGACGTGCCGCATAGCCGGAGTGTCAGCGTTCAGAGGTCAGGCCATCCTCAGGAAGGAATAAATCAGGGAAAGGCACGTGGGAGAGAGAAATGAGGAAATAACTGCTGCAAAACGGGTCCCAGACTCTCCAGCCCCGGCAGCCAGCTCCAGCTGGACGCAGCATCCAGGCTTCGCAGGGCGAATCCCTTGCAAGTTTTCCAGAAACATAAACCAGATTTAGCTGGGAAGAAGACGGTCCATCTCCCAAACCTGTCAGAGACGCTTTCTGCTTATCCCAGCTCCAAGCTTAGACCAAAAAACCTGACTTTTTGGGGCGCTTGAATCTAAAAAACCCAGCTGAAAATGTATTTGGGGAACTGCTCAATCTTATTCACAGCAACAACTAACAAAACAGAGTGTCTGACTTATAACAGCACCAACTTTTACATTTTTAGGGCAGTGACGCCGGTGGTTTAACACAAACACTCCAGACGGCTGCAAAACCAAGCAACAGAACGGAACACCTTGCCTACCACGCCGCACAAGAGTAAGAAGATGCAGGAAAACAAGAGTTTGGCTGAAAGATTATGGCTTTTCATTAACAAAAATAATGAGCTCTTCTCATTTAATCTCTCGTTTCTGAGTCTTTTTGTTGCATTCGCTTCGCTTCTTCCTCCGCAGCACCGACGAGCCCTTTTCCTGGCGAACGAAGCTGGAGACGCTTTCGGAATTATTTGGATTCAGAAACAAAAGCCTCCTGGGCTTCTGCAGAACTGCTACCTGAATGCAAACTAAGATTTCACCTTGGTTTATGTTTCCCTCGAGGATTTCCTGCAACGGTGGAGCTTTCCAGAGAGGGTGACTTCTTGCCAGCTGTGCCGGTGGTGTTTAATAAGGACAACTGAAGAGCGGATTCAACAAGGGAGAGGCACATCAGCCGTGGAAGATTTTGAAAACACGTAGAAAACTGTACCATACTACAGCACAGGATCCTCCATAAGAACTTTGTTTTCCTAACACAAACTATGATGAACCGCCCTGGGACAGAATTTCTTGCATTTCCCTGTGCTACGGCAGCGCACAAAAAACAGCATAAATGCCTTTGGTATCTGCTTTATTTGATTTTTAAAAACAGAAAGGACACTGGCTTCTGGAAATACTTTGGCTATTCGTGAAGGTGATTAATGACACGGCAAAGAACCGTTTTTTTCTTTCATTAACTGAAAAGGTATAGACAGATACATCAAGTCTCTCAGAACTGCAGACTGCACTGGCTGCTGCGAAAATTGAAGCCCAAAGACCTAACAACAGAGGACAGAAATCTAAACATCTCCGATTCGGGACAGACAGCTCAGGAAGGGCCGTTTGGGAGACAGACTTCCTACGTTACAATCGATTTTAAATTAAAGCTTACAGTGATGAGCGATCGGAACGCCGAATAAGCCCTCTCCTCGGCAGGGCCACCTCTGCACCCTGCCGTCACCCCCGGGGTCGCCTCTGCAGCGCTTCCCAGCCCTGCTTCCGCAAGCCAGGCCCGCAGCCACCACGGCTTTCCCTGGTTCCCAGCCCGTATTTTCCCTTCCTCGTGATATCCACCCATCCCACGTGAGGACATCCCACACCTTCCCTACGCTTCCCCGGTACCGCAGCCAAATGAGGCTGCGCGGGCAGTGCTGGATGTCACGGCACGATGCAAACTGGGAGGGAGGGTGGTTTTCCTGCTCTCCCCAGCTTAAAGCATCGGAAAACTTTTTCTCTTCCCCCTGGTTAATCCTAGACGTGCCCCTGCGAATAACACAGCCACCCGCTCCCACGTGGATTTAGTGTCACCTTTTGCATTGCCCCACCAAGGGAAAGAAGTTATTCGGAATATCTCCCCCTAGCTGGGGGACCTTTTGCACAGGGATAACTATTATTCCATAAAGATAACTAACATTTAGAGAGCAATATCAGCCAAAATCTCCCCCACTTGCTCCAGCTGCCTTTGCACAAGGAGAGGTTATGAACCGCCAAGGGATGATTCAACAGAGCATCACCGGCATCGGCCTGTGCCACTGCCAGCGCAGCCTGGGCCAGGAACCGGGCTGATCCCGTCCCACCAGGATACGGACGGGCTTTGCTCGGGAGAGGGGTGTCTGGATTGCTACCCGCAGGGCGAGCTGGGCCCTGGGCAGATCCCGTGTGTGGGCGCAGAGGTGCAGTGGAGGGAAGCGATAAGGCTCGGGTCACGCTGATGTCCAAACCCAAAGCGTGCCGGAAGGTAACCGGTCCCCGTACAGCAACTTTGTAAAGACACGGGAGAAGGGATGGGAAGGAAAACTGGTGTACGCCAATGGAAGAGTAAGCCCGGTTCCTGCTTCAAGTTGAGCCGTTTAAATAAGGAGGGATGACCCCACGCTGGTGCACGAGTGCTGGGGGAGCCCACGGGAGCCAACACGGCTACTGCCCCTCGCGCAGGGCTCGGGACCCACGGCATCCCGCATCCTGCATCCCGCATCCCGCGGTGGCAAGCTGCTGCAGTACAAATAACCCTAACGACACACTGGGGTCCCGTCCCCCCCCCGCCAACTCCATCACATGCCAAGATGCAGATACGGACACAGGAAGCTGAATATAAACACGTCCCTGCTTTACCAAATATTCAAAGGAACACAACTAAAAACACGCAGTCAGCGGCGTCCCTGAACATCTCCAAGCTACGAACCACTCGCACTGCCCGGGGGCGCCAGGAGCCCCGCAGCTCGCAGACACGGGGCACACCGTACCCCAGGTCTCTGTTTGAAGGACCTTCTCCTCCCCACGGATGCGCGGTGGGAAGGGGGCCGAGCTGCTCCGCAGTAATGAGGGTGACATGGCAGCACGGGGGAACGCCGCATGCCTCCGAGCTGCCTGCCTCTCCGGGGTACGGATGTACTCCCACCGTGCTCCTGCCTCCCCGTGGTACCCCCACTGTTCCCCCACCTTCCCGCTTCTACCGACCTCCGGAAAACCCCACAGAGAATCCTACCATGACTCCGTCACTGCAAGGGCTCCTGTCACTACCTCTGCTCTTTCTGCTACTTCTTGTTAATCCTTGCAAAAGAGAGAGTGAAAACTTTTTACTCACAATATTAGTACTTTCTCCCTCCCTCCTACATTCCTCTGTCGGTTATTGCCAAGAGCAGAAAATGCTATTTCAGAAGAAGCCACAGTGTTGAACGCAGGATGAACACTCAGGTTCGGAAAAATGAGGTCTAGTTGTGTAATATTGCAAAATTCAGAAAATAGCTGCGCAATTCCAGCAGTGATTAATATGGAGCAAATCCCGAGAGTCATCAAACATCTGCAGCTTCAATTTCCCAAGAAACAGCAAGCCCACAACTACTTTCAAGATCCGGGGAACTTACTTTCCGCTTCCATTAAAGCTAAGGAAAGTTTCGCTACTGGGCTCTGCCTCGGCACGACAAGGACATTTCTGTGCTGGAACACGAGACCCAGGAGCCCTACTGACTCCTGGAGTCTTTGGAAGCACAGAGGAGTTTGCAGCAATACAATCCTCCCAGGAATACCGCTCCTTCGCTTGGCCACGGCTGCGGTGGCGTTTCCCATGCGAACTAGACGCTGCTGGAAGTATTTCTCCCCGTCCCCGCGAAGCCGGCTCCTGCGGTAACGTCTGCGCTGGTGCAGGGGACGAAGCGAAAGGGCGGAGGGTGAGGGTTTATGGGGCTGTAACCACGACCTTCTGCACTAATTTGAATCTGCTTTTGCAACAGGGGCTAATCAAAGGATGATGCAGCCGGGTTTGGGGAGCCGTGCCCGGGAAAGCAGCACGTTCCCAGCTGGCAGAGCTGTCGTGGTTCGCATCTTCCACAACACGCTCGACGTTTCAGCGGCCCTCGAAGGGACGGTGGAGCCGTCACCGTGCTACTGTCCGCATCCCAGACCTCCCTACACAGAGCTTCTCCTGAATCCGGCCCAGATATACCGGGTCTTTTGAGGAACAGGGTCTAAGAAATTAAGAACTTTCAGTATTCATAGAAAAAGTTATTATACAGCCACAGAGACATATATCTGAAACAAAAGTAGTATCTGAAACCTACAGCACAATTCGATGCCGGAATTAAAGTCTAAGTCCAGCGGGAGATGCTAGTTCCGACCAGCAGAGCCCTCAGGAACGTCTCCAAAGAGCAGGAGAACTTAGTTTTTAAATGAAGGTGGTCCCAGCTGGGTGATTACACAAGCGAGCTTGACCGCAGCCCGAGCCCCCATCCATTTTTCTCCTCCAGAGTTTATTTGCCGCTTTAGCGCTCGATTAAAGGCATCCTAAATGACTGCAATACAGTCAAACCGAGGATAAAATACGGGATTGAGAAGTCATTAACCGCATACTAATCCCTCAATCTCATTTAGGGCTACTGGAGTAGCATAAAACGCTACCGCTGTCCAGTCCTCGCTATTTACTCCCAGAATTTTATTTCTAAACCAATTTACAACCAAGGCAAATGCAAACAAGTAACTTGTCACTGATGCTATTAGCTCTGAGTCAATAGAAATGCTGGCTAATAGCCTGACAAATTACTGCGAATTCAATTTGATATGCCACACTAATCAAATTGTTTCCTGATCGTCAGAACTAACGAGGCCCCACTTCCTTACGTATTGAGCCCGGCTTCCCGAGCCCTCCCCTGCCTCGGCGTCTTTCCGAACGGCCTCTCCTGCAGCAATTCCCCCCCGGCTCGAAGCCACACGGCGACACGGGTCCCGCTGTCCTTTCTCCAGCGGTGACGAGACCCCGGTGTCCCCTGCACCCCCGTGACGGGAAGGAGATGGATGGGCTGAGCGTGCGTCCCCCTTCCCAACAGCACCGGGCTAAAACCACAATATACACCCCAGATCCATTTGTTATTTTTCTTTCCCTCCCCCGAAAGTAAAGAACATAAACTGGGAATAGAATATTGCAATTTAAAACTCGCTAAAGTAAACTTATTACTGCAACAGGGTGTGTAATTGTCGCAGTATCAACACGAAACCTCCTGGAATAATGACGCTTCCCACTAATTAAACTCCTTCCCACACTAATCCCACACCTCCTCCTCGCACATGGGAAACTTCCTCCGTCGAGCCCAGCGGGGCCGACGAGGAGAGCCAGGTGCTGGGAACACGAAAATTGGAAAGTTTAAACGATTTTTTAAAAGTTTCAAGACTTTTAAACTTCAAATCCGAGGGCTGCCAGCCCTGCGCATCCATCGCTGCCACCGAGAAGGACCGGGCGGGCACTGCCTCACTGACTCTGTCTCCGTGAGAAAGGCCTGTTTCATCACCGATGATGATTTTTATTTTTTTATTTTTTATTTTTTTGGACAGAATTGAGGAGAATTCAGCCCTTCCCGCGGCCGCACGCAACTTGTTGAAGCGCAGCAAAGCGGCGACCGGGACTGTTGAGCTGGGTGAGCTAAGAAAGACGGGGG
>VZSF01009413.1:37229-54920 GCA_013398295.1 Chionis minor | reverse complement strand
CGTGGCCAGCGCAGGAGGGGGGCGTGGCCTGCAGCATCCTTAATATAAGGCTAATTCATCCATGTGGGGCAAAGGTGAGCACTTAAGAACTCAATAGTTGATATTTTCACTTTTTTAACAAAAAATTGGCGCTTTCATCCCCATTAGCCCCCCCTTTCTGCCCCATTCCCAACTTCCGCCATCTGCCAAACCCCCCCCGGAGACGTGCCGGTGGCTGAGGGGGGGACAAAGCGCCTCTTCCAGAGCGGAGGCGGCGCCATCAAATCCCGGCTGGCAACCAAATCCCGTCTCGCCACCGCATCCCACCTTGCCCGCTCCCAAAGCCGGATTCAGACCCGCCACGGATGTTTCCGTAGGGATTGCGGCCAGAGGAGAAGGGTGTGCCCCAGGGATTGGAGCAGAGCCCAGGCGTGACGGCGGAGCATCCGGCACGCTGGACTGGCCGGAGCGTCCCTGTGCCGCGGGAATGAGTTGGGCATCCCGTGGGGTTTGCCGGAGCAAAGGCAGCGCCGGCGCCCGGAGGCAGGAGCAGGTCTGGCATCGGCAAAGGCTTGTCCGCTGCCGGAGCGGGCTCGACGCGCCTCTGCTTGCGGGGCTGGGCGCTTTGATGCCGCGAATCCCTCGGGAATACGTTTGTCTTGGGAGGCAGAGGGCGTCGACGAACGCTTAAGTTCCGGTTGCCGCCTGGGAGCCCGCGGGAGCGCTCGTTAGATCGGATGAAGTTTGGTCTCGCTCTTGTTTTTGTACTCGTTGCTGTTAAACTCCTGGAGGACACGCGGACATTCGGAGCTGGATGTTTCTCCCGTATCTCCGTGGCTGTGGGTTTGGATGCCGGGCTTCCCCCTCTGGATGTGGAGCAGGGGGGAAGGCGGCCCCGCACCCGGCACCCCAATTCTGCCAGCTCCCAGCCGCTCGCCTTCCCGGCCGGGGCCTGGGATGGGGTGGAAGGAGGCAGGAGGAAGGGGAGGCAGATGGGGGGGGGGGAAACGCCATTCCTGCCGTGGGGAAAGCCGGAGAAGTGGCCACCCTCGTCGCCAGCCAACGTGGGGTTTGTGCCGAGCATGTCCCCGCGCGGCATCCCAAGCTGCACTTCTGCCACGCAGCAGGTCTGGAAGCATCCGGAAAATCCCTCCTCGCTCTTTTCCACAGCCGTGTTCCGTGGGATGCCGACGCAGCCCGGTTGTTGCCCCCCGCGGCACACGGCGAGGGCAGCCGGGGATCGCAGGAGAGGCCACGGCATTGCCATCCCGCTCGGCTCCTGCGCCGGAGCTGGGACACGTCAGTGCTGCGAAGGGAGGTGTTGGATGCACGGAAGGACGTTGGTGTGTGTTACACCCCAGGGCAAAACCCCCCCAAAACCAAATCCCTCAGGAAAACTGTCAAAAGAGAACGAATTCCTCGCGCAAATCCTAATTAAAAAACAGGAACGCCGGTTTTCCCAAGCCTCGCTGCCAGCCAGCCGGGCCCCGGGCAGCAATGCCCTCTCGTGGGCTACAGCCGCAGCTACCCACGAATTCCCTTCTAATCGTGAGCTTAATTAACCAGCGTTAATCAACTCCCTGCGGCCTTGCAGTGAGCCTTCCCGGACGAGCAGCTGCTGCTGGCTCCTGCTCCCACAGCCGGGTTGCCACGCCGGGCTGGCAGGCAGCCCCCGGGGGCCGCCAGCGAGAGGGGACGTGCCAACACATGTGCTGGGAGCGAAGGCTGGGTGCACTGGGGGATGCACTGGGTACACTGGTATCCCACACAGGGTGCACTGGGCCATGCGCTGGCCACACTGGGTGCACTGGAGCATGCACTGGGCGCACTGGGACCCCACACTGGGTGCACTGGAGCATGCACTGGGCACACTGGGACCCCACACAGGGTTCACTGGGGCATGCACTGGGCACACTGGGACCCCACACTGGGTGCACTGGAGCATGCACTGAGTACACTGGGACCCCACACTGGGTGCACTGGGCCATGCACTGGGCACAATGGATGCACTGGAGCATGCACTGGGCACACTGGGATCCCACACTGGGTGCACTGGAGCATGCACTGGCCACACTGGGACCCCACAATGGATGCACTGGAGCATGCACTGGGCACACTGGGACCCCACACAGGGTGCACTGGAGCATGCACTGGGCACACTGGGACCCCACACTGGGTGCACTGGGCCATGCACTGGCCACAATGGATGCACTGGAGCATGCACTGGGCACAGTGGGACCCCACACAGGGTGCACTGAACCATGCACTCGGTACACTGGGACCCCACACTGGGTGCACTGGAGCATGCACTGGCCACACTGGGACCCCACACTGGGTGCACTGGGACCCCACAAGGGTCCCTCACCTTGTCCCTCTCCCCATCCCTCTCCCTGTCCTTTGCTTCATCCCTTGCCTTGTCCCTCATCTCATCCCTCTTCCTGTCCGTTTCCCTGTCCCTCCCTCGCCTCATCCCTCTCCCCATCCCTCTCCGTGTCAGTCATCCCATCGCTCTTCCCGTCCCGCAGCAGCATCTCCTGGAGGTGGCTGCCCCTGTGCCACCCTCGTGCCTCCCTCCCCTGCCGGGATTTGCCGTTCCCACCATTCTTCCGGTGACTCATGAGCCTCATTGCTTTTTTCTCCACTTCCTCTTAAAAAGGTCACTTTTCCATGCCAGCCGCAACCGGGCCTGCAACTGCCAAACAGACACCGACCGTCCCGTCCGCCGGCAGCACGTTGCGGAGGCTGGTGGTGGCCCCAGCCGCCCTGCTCCTCCCGCAGCCGAGGTGACGGCAGGTGACACAGGCGCGTGGCCTTTCTGCCGCCGGCCAAGTGCCTCCGCAGCATCCCACAGGCTGGAACGCTTCCAGGAAAAGGGGCCGGTTGCACCCGGTGACCCGACACTGGACCAGCCTCGTCGCTCCCACCGCGAAACTTCAAGCGAGTCTGAACTTTATATTTTCTCTCTTAAACTTTTCCTTTTCAGAGGGGCTGGGACGAAGGCTCAGCCCCGGGAGCTCCCTTGGCTTCCTGACTTCTTTCCTGTCCCGGGCACTGATCCACAGGCCGTCTCGCCTCGGAAGTCGGGACCGAGTTCTTCAGATCTGCAGGGATACAAGCACAATTTTTCTTTTCTCCCCCAAACACAAATACATCTGTACAAATAAAATGTTTATTATTGTTATTAGTGTGTATTAGACGAGTGTATTAAGCCTAGATCGGAGCGCCCGCACCGTTAAAGAGCCTTTGCTTCAAGAGCTTACGCGCTTCCCACCTTCTGGAGCCGCGGGGAGATGACATGACTTTCCCGAGGGCAGGACAGAGGTGAGTGAGCGGAAGGGGTTCAGGGAAAAGCACGGCATTCTTCCCTGCCCCTCGTCCCGTCTCCGACCTGCCCCTCCACCGCACCAGGAGGGTGACACACAGCAACGGTTCGGTTTGGGGCTCCCCTTTCGCACACCTTGCGCCCGCATTTCAAGCCAGGCTATTGCTAATTAACTTCTTTGCTCTTGGATTCCTCTCTTTTGCTCCCCTCAACGCGTAGCAAAGCGCGTGAACGTCGTTTTGGGTGCGAGGCATCAGCAGCGTCCCACGCCTGCCGGATTCAGTGCGGTACCCAGGCTGGGGAAGAGGAGGTTGAGGGGAGACCTTCTCACTCTCTGCAACTCCCTGAAAGGAGGTTGTAGCCAGGGGGGGTCAATCTCTTCTCCCAAGGAACAAGCGATGGGACAAGAGGAAATGGCCTCAAGTTGTGCCAGGGGAGGTTTAGGTTGGATATGAGGAAAAACTTCTTTCCCGAAAGGGTTCTCAAGCATTGGCACAGGCTGCCCAGGGAGGGGGTGGAATCGCCGTCCCTGGAGGGATTTAAAAGCCGGGCAGACGTGGTGCTGAGGGACATGGGTTAGGCGGGGTTTTGGCAGTGTAGGGTTATGGTTGGACTCGATGATCTTGAAGGTCTCTGCCAACCCAAGTGATTCTCTGATTCTCTGATTCTATGAATCCTCTCCCACCACGGTCCTTCATCTCCACTGAACTCTCCTTATTCCCCGTATAACACGGTCTAGAGTTCAGCCAAAGGACACGCTGCAGTAACATCGACCCGGAAGACAGAAGATGTGGTCTCGGCGTGCACTTTGGCCGCGCTCAAGCAAAGCCGGGTTCCTTCAGCGTGTTCGGCACCGCTGCCCCTTTCCGGGATGCTGCAGGGATGCTGAGAAGACGCTGCCGCTCTCGCGCAGCCCCAGCGGGGCAGCCCCAGCCTCCCAGCTGCGGGGAGGGCTCCCTCAAAGGACTCCCAACTCTGCTCCCAACCGTGGAGACCTCTGACGCTGGGGGAAAACCAAAATAAAAATCACTCCCAGCTCGAACGACCCTCCTGTGCACACGAGCCGAGGCGGGTGGGCTCACAGAGCGGGGCCAGCACCACGGGAAAGGCAGTGCTGTGCCTGCCGGAAAGGGGCAGCACCGGAGCCCGCCCGGCACCCAGCTCCCAAATGCCGGCACCCAGCAAAGTCCATTCCCTGGGCCCGCCTGTCTCTCAGGACGCCCACCTTTTTCCCCAGAAGTGGTTCCTTGTGCCCCGGGGAGGCTCTGAGCACCCTGCCAGGAGCCAGTGTTCGCCCACGGAGCCCAGTGCTGAGGGACGCTGAGGGACGCCGAGGGATGCCGAGGGATGCCGAGGGACGCTGAGGGACGCTGAGGGACGCCGAGGGACGCCGAGGGACGCCAAGGGATGCCAAGGGATGCCAAGGGATGCTGAGGGACACCGAGGGATGCCGAGGGACGCTGAGGGATGCCGAGGGATGCTGAGGGACGCCGAGGGATGCCGAGGGATGCTGAGGGACGCCGAGGGATGCTGAGGGATGCTGAGGGATGCCGAGGGATGCTGAGGGATGCTGAGGGATGCTGAGGGATGCCGAGGGATGCCGAGGGATGCTGAGGGACGCCGAGGGATGCCGAGGGACGCCGAGGGATGCTGAGGGATGCCAAGGGACACTGAGGGATGCTGAGGGATGCCAAGGGACACTGAGGGATGCTGAGGGATGCCGAGGGACGCCGAGGGATGCTGAGGGATGCTGAGGGATGCTGAGGGAGGCCGAGGGATGCTGAGGGACGCCGAAGGAGGCCGAGGGATGCTGAGGGACGCCGAGGGATGCCGAGGGATGCCAAGGGTTGCCGAGGGATGCCGAGGGACACTCAGGGATGCTGAGGGATGCCAAGGGACGCTGAGGGATGCTGAGGGATGCCGAGGGACGCTGAGGGATGCCACGGGATGCTGAGGGACGCCGAGGAATGCTGAGGGATGCTGAGGGATGCTGAGGGAGGCCGAGGGATGCTGAAGGATGCCACGGGATGCTGAGGGATGCCGAGCAGCAGCGACCATAGAGGATGTTCCCAGCGCCCCAGGGCACTAATGCTGAAAAATGGTCGTAGGTGGAACATACGGTGCACGATCAGCTGAACAAGCGAAACGGCAGCGGTTGCGTAAATCAATCCTTAAAGGCAATTAGTGGAGCTGCCATTGGCAGGAGCTTTGCAGAGAGCAATGAGCTGTGCAGCTCCCGAATAATCCCATTCCAGAGATGAGGCTATTGCCTCTTCCCTGCCAAAAAGAGCAGTGCATGGTTGCAAGTGGCTAAGAACTTCGGGGGTGCTCGGAGGTGCTGCGGGCACGGCTGTAGTCCAGGGGAGAACCTGCAGCCTCCACCAACAGCATCGTGGAAAACCAGCATTAGCCTCACGTTTGCAGTGCTGGAGGAGCGGTGCCTGAAGGTCACCCCAGGGGGAGGGATGCAAAAGGAGAAATAAAGTGATTATTTCCCCCCCCCGCATTGATTTGGCCAAATGCCAGCCCTAAGCTAAAGGCTGCGCCCGGCACAAGCATGACGCTGGGCACCCACCCAGTGCCCGTGTCCAAAGCTGTGTTCAGAGGGAGTTTGTTCCAAACCCGGCACTTTTTATGATGCATTTTGACTTCGAGCATTCATCATTTTCTAACAAAAACCTATTTTGGCAGAAAAATGTCAGCCAGATACCTCGCTCTGACACCACCGTGGACAAAGGTGCTTTTCCGAACCTGCCCCTCAGAGTAAGGTACTTTACCGAGAAGTAAAGCGCTTCTAAGTGCTCAGCAAAAATGAAACACCAACACCCTGCGTAAATCACTCACTTCTGTTGCAAGACGCCCAAAGAAGTCAGCACAGGTCCCAAACTGGCCGAGCCCCCAGCCCAACCACTGCCCTTCTCCTGGCAGGGAGGATGCAGCAGGCAGCACAGAAAAGCTCAGTTCTAAGCTTTTTTTTTTCCCTCCCTAGGAAACCCTCAAAATCGTGTCACATCCACCCCCAAAAAACCTCCCAGGGATATTTCTCCAGGATCTGCACTGGGAATTTAGGCTCAGTGACTCCGCTGAGCTTGTACTTAACCAGAAATGCACAGAAAAATGATGCTGAAAGAGCTAAGAGCAGGCTGGAGTCGCTCCCAGTTAGGTGCTGGCGTGGGGCGGAGGTGGTCGTCGTGTCTTTGGGCAGCGGGGGGGCCCCGGCTGTCCGCGTGGCTTTGGCTCACTGGGCACAGAGTCCGGAGTGGCAATTGCAGAAAGGTACTTTACAAATAAACCAGACAGATGTGCGCCGCCAGCAGACAAGAAAGGTTTTCTCTAGAGCACAAGAGTAATCAAATTCCACGTAGCCATGCGGGGAGGGAGAACCGGAGGTAGAGGAGACAGCGCAGTGTCATTTACAGGGCAGCCATCCCTCATCGCTCCGCCGCACAGGGGTCAGAGCCCGCACCAGTGATCCCTGTCCCTGGCCGAGAGTGCTCCCTGCTCCCCCATCACCGTCCCTGTCCCGTTAACGGCCAGCGTTCCCTCCCATCATGGTTCCCGTTAACAGCCGGCGTTCCCTCCTATCACAGTCCTGGTTAACAGCCGGCGTTCTGTCCTGTCATAGTCCCAGTTAACAGCCAGCATTCCCTCCCATCATGGTCCCAGTTAACAAACGGTGTTCCCTGCCATCACGGACCCAGTAAGCAGCCAGCGTTCCCTACCATCATGCTCCCGGTTAACAGCTGGCGTTCTCTCCTATCATGATCCCCTTTAACAGCCAGCATTCCCTCCCATCATGGTCCCAGTTAACAGCCAGCGTTCCCTCCCATCACGGTCCCAGTTAACAGCCGGCATTCCCTCCTGTCACGGTCCCAGTGTTCCCTCCTGCCTTTGCTGCTTCTTCTTGCCAACCCATGTCCCGAGGAGCCAGCCCCTGGGAATATGATCTAAACCCTCCCTATATGCATTTCCACTTATTATTTATCACATATTTCTTTCAAAAATGAAGGAGGATCTCGGTTGAATCCCCATCACCAGGTGGGCAGCTTTCCCTGGAAAAGGCTGTCCAAAAGGAGCGTGCGTGTGATAACTGACCCTGTCCCATAGGAAAACCCCACCGGTTTACATCCGGTGAGACGTGGAAGTGCAAGATTTACAGGAGCAACTGGCAGCGTACCGCAGCCTGAAAACACGCAACGCCCAAAAATTGCCTGGTAGGGCTGTAACCTTCCCATGCTCCGTATAACCGAAATCCTCCAACGGCAACATCGCATGGAAAGTAAACGCAGGCCCGTGAGATTTCCCTGGGCGTTCACGATGGGGTGGACCAGCTGAAGATATTCCCTATGGCACCACCTGCTTTCCCGGGAGGGCGTATTTCGGCACCCGCAGCACTGGCAGGCACACCATGGAGACGGCTCCGGGCCAGCAGCTTCTCACCCATTCCATGTCTCTGGGGGCTGAATCCAGCCGGGACCAGAGCCCTGCCCTGGCTCCTGCTGGGGAAACCGTTCTGGGCCGTGCTCAGGCTGTTTCAAGCAGTAACGAATGCAACAAACCCCATTAACCACCAAATATCCTTCTGTTACACATGACTCACACGATGGACAAACACCAGCCACACGTCAGCACCCTTTTGCTTGTGTGTAAAGCCTATTTTTTCCACCTAAAAAAGAACCTAACAAATCAATGCTTGGAATTACGCCTGTGGAAAAGAGTAATTTCTTCCAGGCGGTGGAAATATTTGCCGTTTTTGAGCCACGTTCTGGCTAGTCTTTCCAGATAACCACGAAATCAGCCAATCTCCCTGTTGCAGCTTGGCCGGCTGGTACAGCGTCTGACAGCAGAAAGAGCTGAAACAATTTGCGCACAAAACATCCCCTTATTTATTAATTTTCTTCCCTTCTCCTGTTGTGGGCTTTAGTTTGCAGAAGTGACAGGCCAGCCCTGCCCAGGGACAGACCTACGCCTGGCGGCTCTGGCATGATGCTCCTGGGAGGCAGACAGAGCATGTTCTGCTGCCCCCTCGCCTCCACGCTCGTTTGGGCAAGCCGACGTGGCCCTAGGCAGGGCTGAGCGTTTTGCAGAGATAGGTTTGATCTCCTGGCCAAGGTTTGCTCCGTCCCCTGCTCTCCTGGGATGCTCCAAGCCGGTGGAAGCGGTGACGGAAGCGGCGACGGAAGCGGCAACGGCAGCGACGCTGGCAAGAGCTGGCGGCTCCACAGCAGCAGGATGTGGGCAGCCAACGCCGCCAGAAGCCGCCTTTTCATCGCTCCCTTCTTGGATGAGATCTCAGTCTTGGTCCAGGGACTCCACCGGGTGAAGGGATTTTCCCCTCCAAGGAGGGATTTTCACTGCCTGGGTGTGAGCTGCTCATCCCTTGCCCGCCGGGAGCCCACAGGCGGCTGGAGGCAGATAATGGGATGCAGAGGTTGGAGAAAACTGCGTAGGAACAAAGGAAAAACCACAAGGCAGGAGAGAAAAGTCTTCCTATCTCCAGCCTTAGATATTTTTAGTCTGAAAAGCACGAGTGCATCACAGATATAAAAAGAAAGCTCCCCGCTGCTCCCCGAGCCGGAGGGTCGGTGCAGTGCTGCGCCCGCTTCCCATCCCAGTCGGATGCAGCCTGGATGCTGGAAGCAACCGGCAGCACCCAGCCCTTCCTTGTGGCAACAGGAGCCTCGTATTTACGCACGGGCACGTGCCTAAGCTTTTCAGATACTCATTCTTGAAAAAAAACCAGTAGAACTACGCAGAATAAACCCATCAGATATGAATGATTTCCCCTTACCTTTATCTGGGTGGAAAACCAGGATGCATTTTGAAAAAGGGAGTCTTCATCTAGACACATGTCACATTCTTGCGCATATTGTCTTTCTGGGTAAAAAGGAGCCACTTTTTCTGTTCTCCTCTGGGAGAAAAAGCTGCTGATTTCTGCAAGCTGCCTCTCCCTGCCCGGCTGTGCCGGCTCTTGGTGCCAAGGATGTGGTCACACCACGGTGCTGTGTCACAGCGCCGCGGATCCTGACCCCATCCCACCCCGGCAGACCCGGCCCCCACGGCCAGGGGCTAGGCAAAGCTCACCCGAAGGCTTTGCAGGGTGGAGGACGGCGACGTTTGCTGGATTCTGCCTGTTTCTGGTTGACAAACCGCGACACCGACACCCACACCTCTCCTGGGCGACCCGGCGCACCGCCGCACGCCCAGGGTGCCCAGGTGTGGGTATCCGTATGGCGTTGCCGTGTTTTCCTTTAGTCTTGCCTCCGGGTACAGACAGCTGTCACCCCCTCCCGAAAAGCAGAGGTGAAACAAGATGACTCTTGCTGACGCTGAAGACCCAAGGCTTTTACTTCTGTGCTGCCCAGATGTTTTAGCACCGGGGCAGCATCCATAGGCGTAGGAAAACCATCTGCCTGCAGCTGGAGGAGACATCGCGGGCTCAGCTGGTGAGAGGCAGGGGTGTTGTTACGGCTGTGTTAACAACATATCATTATCAGTAAAATGTTTTAAATCGCAGTCAGCGAAAACAGATCCAACACCTTCCAGGAGGAGAGAGTTTCCAACTGGGAAACACGTGTACCTTGGTGTGGAGTTACCACTGCATTGACATTAACACTGCATTGAGGTTACCTCTGCCTACAGCCGCTCCTGGAGGATCCAGGTTTCACTCACAGGTTTCTCTAGATCCACATCTGCCGTCTTAAGAAGTCGCTCAGACAGAAAAGCTGCAGCCAGGCCTGGCCGTTTGCCCCAGAGGAGCTGAATTAATTCTGTGTATTAACGACGGTACGAGTGCTACACCGGCAAACGACGCAGGCTGCACAGTGCCTTATTCCCTCGGACCTCCTAGAGGACATGGTGACCGTGCCAAGGCAGTGCTGGTACTTGGGTCTTTCCCTCCTTTCTCTGCTCCTCCAGTTCTCTGGCGTTATTAGATGTAGGTTCAAAAGTCAGGGAAAAGGCAACACTCAGGTGTAGCAGTGCCAGCAATAGCCATTAACTAGGAGGCTGCTACGCTAGAATTAATTTTAAGCAGCCTTTAGCATTTTTATTAGCTCTTAGATGCTTTTGATGTACTTAATTTACGCCACAGAAACTGGAGAAGATGGCAGACGATAATTAAGATGTGCTTTTACTCTTCTGGAGTGCACCGAGTACCTTGTAGCTACGGACCATGCATATAAATCAATATTGCTTATTATTCAGAGCTGTTTGTTACATTAATCATGTGCCTGCTTTGCTCTGGGAAGAGGAATTAGAATATAGCGATATTCTGGCTGCTTGTTTTTAAAATACATGTGTGGGTGGACACTCCAGCTACTGCTCACACTTTTCTCTTGCAAGTGGCAGAAGAGCTGTTCGTGCTTCTCCTCCCTGGTATTTTCTCTTGGCACTAATTTGGTTGGCCAGATTCCGGAATGACGCTGCCTCAAGCCAGTCGACAAGTGTTGTGTGGAAATAATAAGTATTACTAATTGAGAAATGTTTGAATTTCTGGATTGCAGAGAGGAGACCTTGGAACAGCTTACAAATGAAAGGTGCCATAATTTTTCCTCCAGCACAGAAACAGAAGGCCTGCAGAGCCATTATCTTTGTCCATTAAACCTCTTCTCAATTTGACACCTTCCAGTCTGAATGTTGCTTAACAAGTCCTCAGGAATGAACCGCAATGCTGTTTCTGAGAATTATTTATGAGCTCTACGGTAGCAGAAAGCAAGGAATTGATTTTTCAGGGCAAAACTTGAGCCAAGCTTTAAAGCCAGCTTGAGATTCTGACACAGAGAACTAAGAAAAACCCATATTAATGCTCCACTCATTCCATGTTGCTTCCAACTATAACTGATGGTGGAGAAACTGAAAGATAGGGTTAAATTAGTGCTGGAAATACACACCTAGCTGGTCAAAGCCAGGAATTGCCCATCCTCATTAAGTCCCGAGATGGAGGGTAGCGAGTAAATGCAGCAAGTGACTTTGCCTGAAACATCTCAGCCTTCACGCGGCCACCCAGGCTGCCGGCGGCTCTCCCGATTCATTTGGGACATCGCACAGAGAATTTTTCGTCAACCAGGTTCCCCTCAGGATCCTGGAAAGACGTTACGAAGGCATTAATAGCAGCGCAACAAGTTGTATCAGCGTCTTCCATGATCTTGTCTCACCACATCCGAAGTCCTGAAGAACATTTCAGAAAAACAGTGAGTCCTGCGATTGAATGAAGTTTGATTGAATGAGGGAGGAAAAATAATAATAATAATAATAATAATAATAATAATAATAATAATAACAACAGAGAAAAACAACCAGCTTGAGAAATAGTGAGTTTCACCATCCTGCTCTCCAGATAGGAACAGTGTGTCAAGGCATGTCTCGGAGCTGAAGCGTTTACAGGCTGCATAAATAGCTCCATAAAAACAAGCTGGCGCTGCCTCATGACAAAGCGTGCTGTTGGCACGCAGCAGCGAGGGACAAAGTCCGTAACGCAATACTGGGGCTGTACCTGACACCAGAACTGCTCGTTTACTCCAGACACACGATTTTACCTCAATGTCTTTAATCAGAATATCTTCTGCTTTTTAAAAAAAAACCCAACAAACAAAACCCCCACAAATAACAAAAAGATCTGTTCACTTTTTTTAAACTGCATGTATTCAAAAAAGGCTAAAGCGACTTCCAGCATGTACTCTGTACACTACAAAACACTAATACCTGAGATTTTGAAACGCAGATCTAGGGAAAATCTGTATTAATGCTCCACTTGTTCCACGTTGCTTCAAAGAAAAATCCTTATTCCTTTAGTTCAGCAAAATGCTCCTACATGAGAAATAAAACTTCAGCACTGTGTGCAGTAAACTCCTCAAACGCTGCCTGCGGGAGGCACATACTACTTCAAGTACTGTTTTAGCAAAAACTTACCCATCAGTCGCTAAAAACAACGGCTCGTCAGCTATCCTGCAGTTAGTCCGAAGGCAGGAATTCCCCAGCTACTCCCTCGCTCCAGAGCGAGTCCATTAGCCCAAGGCTACTGGCTACAAGAGCAGAGGAGGAACGATGCCGCTGGCTGTCCCAGCCCGCGCAAACCCACCAGATCCGGGGTACAAGGGAGCGGAGCCGAATACAAAGTTTATGAATTAACATCCTTTTTACATGTGGAACGGGGCCACTGTTCCGTAATGATTAATGAGCATGCCCAAGCAATGTGGTATTTCTCACTCTGTTAACTCCTGTACACTACAGGAATTCTCTACATAGCTCTCTGGAAGATCGTGAAGATACTGCCCTGTAATTTAGATTTGTAGGGAACTTTTAATAGCCAACATCTTGACAGGCATCAGTTCAATTTAAATCAATTTCCCTTCTTATAGGAATGATAGATTACAATCACACCAAAAAATCAGACTAGTTCAGTTTATATGGAAACAAATATAATTACACTATTTATTAATCCAGCGTTAATCTACACCACAATTGATCTAGCACGCCCAAACCACAGAGGATTTACACAGCACGAAAGGCAGCCGCACCAGGCTGTCACTCATTCCCAGTCTGCGCTGGGCCAGGATGTGGGGGGATGCTGCTGCCCCCACACCAGCATCCTGCATCACCAGCAGCACCCCACATCTCCAGCCAAGCCCCTCCATCGCCCACGCGGTCCCGGGGGACCTGTACGTGCAGCCACCAAAGGCGGCTTGGGGGATCTGCTGGAGAGGGGACAGCAAAGGGCTACGAAGATGACGAGGGGGCTGGAACATCTTTCTTCTGAGGAAAGGCTGAGGGAGTTGGGTCTTTTGAGTTTGGAGAAGAGCAGGCTGAGGGGGGAACTCATCAATGCTCATCAATACCTCAAGGGTGGGTGCTGGGAGGAGGCAGCCAGTCTTTTTTCAGTGGTGGCCAGTGACAGGACAATAGGAAACAGGCACAAACTTGACCATAGGAAGTTCCATCTGAACACGAGGAGGAACTTTCCTTGGAGGGGGGCAGAGCCCTGGCACAGGCTGCCCAGAGAGGTGGTGGGATCTCCGACTCCAGAGACATTCCCAACCCGCCTGGATACCATCCTGTGCCACCTGCTGTATGTGGACCTGCTCTGGCAGGGGGGTTGGACAGGATGATCTCCAGAGGTCCCTGCCAACCCTGGGGATTCTGGGATCTGACAGCCATTCTGCCAGGCGCAGGTGGGACGGAACCTGTTTTGTTCATCTCGGTTGTTCCTCGTGCTCTGCTGGAGCCCAGGCCTCAGTGATCTCCGTACCACGCACACGGAAAACACTGCAGCGCTAATGACACATTACAGAACATCTCGGCTGTGGGAATAATTGCAGATACAGGCTGCCCTGCCTTGGCACAGGCATCTCCATGAAGGCAGTGGGAGTTGTACAGACATTATTAGGTCTCATGACATTTTAAAAAGGCTTAAATATAAAATGACTTATAGGGGTTTCAAAGGCTGGAATGGAACTGAAATAGTCTTTGCAATAATAATTGCCAGATGCTAAAGAGGACCCGCAGAGAAGCATTGCATAACTGCTTGGAAATGAAAGAACAGGGAAGATCAAAATCCATGCACAAAGTTAGGGAGGAAAAAGCCAGAGTTATTTCCAAGTAAAGCCATTACGGCTGCTTCTACAGCCGCCCTTCAGCCTGACTCACCCGGGGCTGCAACAGACAGGGAGGTGACAGGCAGCAGCGAGCGCTGCACTGCTCCAGCCCGGGAAGCCCGTGGGCATCATCTCCAGTAAGAAAAACCTTTGTTTTGTAGAGCCTTTGTATCAGCCTGGCAAACCCACACTTTATTTCGGCACGTAAGCCTAACATTTCAGCCAGCACCACACACTCACGCAGAACTTGCTCGGGTTTCTGAAATCATAAGGAGTAAGATTTTCTGCTGAATCAAACGGGGCAAATTCCCCCAGCACACGCTGACCCCAAACCCACAGTTTGTGCAGGAACAGCCCCAGGAGAGGAGAGAAGCAGCTCACAGACAGGAGCGGCAGGAGCCCGCCTGTGTAAGAGTTGTCCAAACACACAAGATATTAATGTGGATACAAACCTCACGGCTTGGTGTATTAGTCTGCAACACGTGAACAAAAACCAGCCGAGAGAACAGGCCCTTCTCTGGCATCTTACATAGAAAACCAGCAGTTATTAATAGACACGAATGCTTTCAAGCTAAGAAAGGGTACGTACTTTCCAGCATCTCCTGCTCCATATTTTGTTCATCTTCAACAACAAAATCGTTTCACTAGAAAAATGCTATAAAAAGAAGCAACTCCTCTCCCCCGTGTCTCTTGCGTCAAGACTACGTTGCTGTGTAAAACCTACAGCGCAACACTGAAGCCCTCAGAGCCTCCTGTTTGGACCAGTACGTACACAAAACCAGAGACCCACGGCACAGGCTGATCACAAATACTTGCGCTTATTTTCTTTGAAGCCTTTCTCCACCACACACTGCAGGTGAGGCTCATCATGCTCATCTCTTGTTAACAACAGCAAAAATAAGCAGGAGGGAGACAAGGGACAGACTAAGGCCACTTTTCCAGCCCTCTCATTTGTGGGACACGTCTGCTAGAGGTTTCCATCAGAGGATTTTGCTTTAAACATGCAGCTTCCAATTGTAGATGTTTTTTCCCCCGCCCAGACCAGTGTTACCTGAACTGAATTGTCTTAAGTCTCAACTAAAACCTGGGTAACTTGGATGAAATAAGAAGGGGGGAGAAATATCTAGGAGCACTCAAGAAAACTGCAAAAGCAGCTTCAGCCAAACGCAAAACCAGACTGACAGCTGAGAAAGGAAAGGCGCTAGGGATAACCCGGATAACCAGTGCCAGGATAACCAACCACTACATCGACCGGTGCCTACAACAGCCCGACTACCTTCATGGAGAAGGTGGCTTTAAGGATGCTCAGAATCACCCCTGGATTGTGGAACCTCCTGCCTCGGTCAGCCGGGGAAGTCAGCAAACAGCCTGATCCTACACAGGTAGGGCAGAACTGCAGAAGTCTCAGGAATTGCAGAGCACACAGGAAAACGGGACTTCTACCATGGAAAAACTGCGGCTTGGGTAGGCGAGCCAGACTGTCTGCTAAAAATGTAAGAATCTGGAGCCACATGCGTGTTCATTTGCAGTGCAAATGCCTGGCTTTGTTACAGATTTGCTCTGGTCAATATCCCTGAAAACAAGTATACACATTATAGACAGCATGATTCCTTTGGAGCTAATAGGCTAGAAATGCTTAAAAACTAGTACATAGGCACAGGAATAGAGATGCTTGTTTCTGACTGACATTTTTCTCATCTGTAAACTTCTTGTATTAAAAACTTCTAGTCACATGTAATGGCTACCATCAAACATTTATTGTTTTAAAAAAAAAATACACATGCAGAAAGCCATCCTCTTTAAAACCAAGACATAAAATAACCCAGCAGAGATTTCAGAGACAAGCAATAGCCCTGTAAGACATGGATTCGTTTGAAACCTCCAGCAGAAACGTATTTTCTGTGGGAGTCCATGCTCCGATTACACCATGCAGTGATGCAAGTCCAGCCAAAGTCAATCACATAACAGAGCACTTGCCTTGCAGTTTATCTTTCTTTTTCTGCTGCTTGGATTTCTTTCCGTCCACCTGGAGACTGACAGTTCTCCTCTTCTCCAGGTTCAAGAGCTCCTGGAAGAGCTCCTGCACGTTGTAGTTCATTTTGGCTGATGTCTCCATAAAGGAGCACTTCCACTTGCTGGCTAACGCTTGCCCCTCGCTGGCATCCACCTCCCTCTGGGTCTCGTCACTTTTGTTCCCCACCAACATTATTGGGATTTTTTGGATGTCCCCTTTAATCTGACAGATCTGTTCAAAGATGGGCTGAAGATCTTCCATGGACTGCCGGCTGGTGACAGAGTACACCAGGATGAAAGCGTGCCCTTTGGATATGGACAGCCTCTGCATCGCAGGGAACTGATGGCTTCCCGTGGTGTCCGTAATCTGAAGGGTGCAGATGCTCTTATCGCAGCTGATTACCTGCCGGTACGTGTCTTCGATGGTGGGGATATAGGTTTCCCTGAAAGTTCCCCTTACAAAACGAAGCACCAAGGAGCTTTTGCCAACCCCCGCTGCTCCGAACACAACCACCCGGTAATCGTTGCTTTGTTCGGGCATGTTTGCTGTGCTGCGATACCAGCGACGCTTTGAAACCCGAAAAGCCCGAGTTCTTCAAGTTTACACAGCACGGTACAAAGGCGGCCTGCGGAGAAGGGAGAGGGCAAAAGGGGAAGAAAGGAGCAGGGGGAGAGAAAGAAATCGTTCGCACCGCCTCAGTAATTTCACGGTACGTTATAGAAATATGCAATGAAGTCACTCCCCTCCCATCCCTTTTTTCTTGCCTTAAGGAGAAATACAAAGCGATCCCCCCCCCCTCCCGGCACACATCCCATGCACACTTAACAAGCGAAGAGGATTTCACCTGTAGCCATCAGCTCCGCCGTCCAGCCACGGGAGACCGAGCCCGGCTGCCAGCAGCGGGGATGCTGTGCCGCCATGGGGAGGGGACGGCAGGGAAGGGGGGGGGGACAGGAGGCTCGGCTCCCTGCTGCCTCCTCCTCCTCCTCCTCTTCCTCCTCCGGCTGCGGGGAGCTCCCCCGCTCCCACTCGGGCAGGCAGTGGTCCGCAACCCTTGGCTTTCTCACCTTTCCGGGATGCTCCATCCATCCATCCCTTCATCCCTCTCTCCTTCCATCCAGCCACCCACCGCCGGGGCCCCCCCACAGCAGCAAGAGCTGCCGGGCTGGGAGCACCGGGCATCCCTGACGATGGATGGATGGATGGAAGGGTGGATGGATGGAGGGACAGAAGGATGGATGGAAGGGTGGATGGATGGAGGGAGGGACAGAAGGATGGATGGAAGGGTGGATGGATGGAGGGACAGAAGGGTGGATGGATGGAAGGGGGGATGGACGGAGGGAGGGACAGAAGGATGGATGGATGGAAGGGTGGATGGATGGAGGGAGGGACAGAAGGATGGATGGATGGAAGGGTGGATGGATGGAGGGAGGGACAGAAGGATGGATGGATGGAAGGGTGGATGGATGGAGGGAGGGACAGAAGGATGGATGGATGGAAGGGTGGATGGATGGAGGGAGGGACAGAAGGATGGATGGAAGGATGGAAGCTACCGCTGCGGACACAGCACCGTGGAGGCGGCCGGGTGGGACACAGCTCCGGGAGCGATGGAGGGGTGGGGGGGGGATCTGCGACCCCCTCATAAAAATCCAACCTCCCCCCCAAAATAAATAAATAATCAACACAGCAACCTGAACCGGTGGTTAAAGCCCCGAGTTTTGGTGCTCCGTCCTTCTAATTCCACTCACAAATACTCTTTTCCCACCGCCGCGCCCCCCCCTCCC